>PVKZ01004391.1:0-85569 GCA_004027375.1 Macroglossus sobrinus
TTTTGGTCTGTTTCTCCCTTTAGTTCTGTTAGTAATTGCTTTACATATTTCAGGGTTTCCTGATTGGGAGCATAGATATTAATAAGTGTTAATATCTTCTTGGTGCATGATTCCCTTTATCATTATAAAGTGTCCCTCAGTATCTTTCTTTACCTTTTTTATTTTGAAGTCTATTTCGTCTGATACTAGTACCACTATTCCTGCTTTTCTCAGAATGCCATTTGCTTGAAATATCATTTTCCACCCTATCGCTTTGCGTCTATATTTTTCTTTGGAGCTGAGATGTATCTCCTGGAGGCAGTATAAGGTTGGGTTTTGTTTTTTGATCCATTCTACAACTCTGTACCTCTTTATTGGTGAGTTCAGTCCATTTACATTTAGGGTGATTATTGAAACATGAAGTCTTATAGCCATTTTATCTTTTGCTTTTGGTAGCTCGATGTTTCTATTGCTTCCTTGTCTTTGTGTTTCTGTTTTCTTTATTTTGGTTGGCTGTTTTGGGTTTTGCCTCTGGTTTTTCTTGTCTTGTGTTATATACTTCAGTTCTGAATCTTTGGTGTGTGGTTACAATTATGAATATGAAAAGGATTGTTATATATAAACAGTCGTGCATTTTCTTCTGCACGTGCCTTGTCTCCATTCCCTTTTGAGAATCTGGATCTTTGAATCCTCCTCTTTTTCGCCATTGTTGTCTCAGTTTGTCCCTATGTATGCTGAACATTCATTACTATATTATAACAATTCATTTCTTATTATTTAAGCTTATAGTGCTCTTTTCTTAGTAAGGTTCGTACTCCTCTGTTCTATTTGCCTTATAGTCATTTTACTCCTAATTATGTATTTTTGTTGTCATTTTGTTTTAGGTGAGCTGACCCCTTTCAGTGTTTCCTGTAGTTCAGGTCTTGTAGTGGAGAATTCCCTAAATTTTTATATGTCTGGAAAGGTCTTATTTTCTCTTCATATCTAAAGGAGAGCTTAGCTGGATACATTATTCTAGGCTTAATAGTTTAAATATTTGATTCCATTCCTTTCTGGCTTTTTAGGCTTGTGCTGAGAAATTTGATGATAATCTAATTGGTTTACCTTTATATGTTACCATTTCTTCTCCGTGGCTGCCTTGAGAATTCTTTATCATTGATTTTTGATAATTGTAATACAATGTGTCTTGGTGAAGGCCTTTTGGGGTTGAGAAAATTGGGTGTTTTGTTGACTTCTTGAATTCCAAGCTCCAGCTCATTCCTTAGAGTTGTGAAATTCCCATCCACTATTTGAAAATTCTTTCTCGTCTCTGCTCCTTTTTCTTGCCTTCAATAATGCCAACTATTTTTGTTTCCTCTTCTGACGGTATCAGCTAGTTTTTGTATTTCTCTTTCATTATTTTTCATTCTTTGGTTTCTTTCATCTTCCTTCTGAGTTATTTCTAGATTTCTGTCTTCAATATCACTGATCCTTTTCTTCAAGCTCGCTATTTCATTTTTCAACTCTTGCAGTGTGTTTTTCATCTCCAGAAGTTCTATTTGGTTCTGTTTGAGGATTTCAATCTCCTTGCTCTGCTCATCTAGTTTTTTCAATTCCTGAAATTGCTGATATGATTTGTTTTCAATCTCACTGAGTTTTATTAGAAGTACCATCCTGAATTCTCTGTCATTTAAGTTGCATATTTCTATATCTGTAAGCTTATTTTTCGGAGACTTTCCTCTTTCTTTCTGAGACACCTTGTCACCTTGGTATTTAATGGACTATTTCTCCACCTGGTCATTAATGGAAGTCTATTATGCTGTTTTCCAGAAAGAAGGTTTATTATATAAAGGTCTGTCTGTAATCTGTTGCAAAGAAGTCACTTTTCTTCTGGTTTCCAAGAAGTGGCATCTAAGCCTCTTGGATCCCTGCTTTATATTATGCCTTAAAGTACCTGTAGTAGCTCTTATGTGCAGATCTCATGCTCAGAATGTGCTGATGGGCAGTTTAGGTGTTTTTTGTAGAATTTTAGTTGTTCAGCTTATTGTTTTTTCAAGGGCAGAGATCTGGAGATATCTCTCACACTGCCATGCTTTCTATTGAAATGTGACTCATAGCACTGGTCAGCCACTGGAGACTGAAACAGGAAGGCCACTCACAATGATGGCCATCCAGCTGTAAACACTTGGTTCTGAATCTCTTGGAGCTGAGCTTGGCAGCAAGCCAATAATACTCGGCCCAGGCAGTCTGCAGTTTGGGTGAGGTGGAGTCTGAGAGAGACAGTAGCTGTCAGATCAAAAAAAGCCTCAGTCTTGCTGGAAATCTGGTAACAACTGTAAATTCCCACAGATGACCCAGATTACAGCAAGGCCAACTGGCTCACAAGTCCCTGATATCTGCCCAAGTTCATGTTGGCAGCAGTGATCTGCCTGACCTTATCTCTGAAATGGGGCTCACAGTGATGGCCGCTGTTGCTGGGAGTAGAAACAATGCTCACAACAATGGCCACCTCACTGTGAATACTTCACTCTGAATCACTCAGCTCAGGGCTTGGCAGCCAACCATAAACAACTCCCCCCGCCCCCCTCCCACAGTCTGCAGGTTAGGTGGGACAGGCCCATCCTCTCAGAGGAGCAGCTCCTAATGGCTCTGTGGGAGGGGTCTTCACAATCAAACTGGCATGGTGTATAAGGCACAATGCCTTTCCAGCTCCCTTTATGACTCCCAAGTAATAAAGACTTTTTCAGAATAGATCCCGTGTGAGCCTCAGACCCAGTGCGATGTCCCAGGTGAGTGTCTGCAGATCAGAAAACTTCCTTGCAGGTCCTTCAAAGGGACTCAGTTGCCTTCCATTTCACCCAGACTACCAGAATCCCCTCTAGTATCTACAGTCAGAGTTACTGGAATCTCCTCTTCCCTGGGCTGGGGAGTCCCCAGGTGTGACCAGGAATCCCTCTCCTTCAAGAGATCCTCCGCAGCTTTGCTCTCCCTCCCAGTGATCCTCCACCACCCGTAGGTGTGGGTCCAGCCTGATTCGGGACTTTGCCCCTCCTATCGGCTACGATGCAGCTCCTTTATATTATCAGATGTAGGTGTTATAATCAGCTGGACTTCAGCTGATTCTCCATGTTGATTAATTTATGATTTGATTGTAATTTCAATGCAATACTGGAAGGAGACAAACCTGCATTTACCCAGTGCACCATTTTCCCCCTCTCTGCTACATATTTTTAATGAGATCATAATATCAACTGCCTTTTTCTCTTAATGTATTTTGCCATCAGTGAGTATAGTTTCTACAATGTGATTTGTGTTGGCTATCTATAAATCCATTCTGTGGTTTATCATAATTTAACCAATTATCTGTTGTTTGTACATTTATTTATAAAACAAATGTCTTATAGAATGCTTGCTATATGTCAGATAAATTCTAGGAATTGGGTCTTAATCTTGAATAGGATACATACCAGATACATACCAGATACCTAAATTATTTCTGATTTTTTTGGGGGAAGGGTATTTTTTTGTTGTTGGTTGACTTTATGTGAACATGAGGAAGAAATCACCTGAAATCCCACAACCCACAATAGGACCACTTTGTGACCTTAGCATTCTTTCTGCACATATGTACTCTTGCATTTTTTTTAACTACATAATAACACTGCAATGGAAGTTTCACAGGAAAGTTTTTACAAGAGTCTTTTACTAATCACTAGCTAAGGACAGGCCAGAGGCTATGTACTGCCTGACTACTAGAAAGAGGGTACCCTTTTGTATCATTATCTGAGGGTGCCTGTTTCTCTAAGTTCTTAGATTAATTTTTTCAGCCTTTGCCAGTTTGATATGTTCATTTGTTTGTAAAGGAACTAAAGCACCCTTCTTGACATCTGCCCTAGTTAAAAAATACATCTCACAAGACTGCCCATCCTTCCCCTGCAGTTAAGTCTTTCCAAAGATTATGCGCAGCATTTTGGTACTAATAATAAGAGATGTCACCACAGTAATTTGAAAAAAATGGAGAACTTAGCTTCCTTGTAGATGACCACCACTTTCTGACAAACCTCTTTGCTAGGCCTTTGCTATTCACAATAATTCTCAAATGCTTAATAAAGATATATTCACACTCTTCTCCCTCATTAGTTCACTTTGTCTAACCTTGAACTGTTTTGACTTGAAGGCTGGTGAGAACAGGACCATGTCTCTAGGCTAGACTTACCTTTGGATAACTACCTTCCACAGGTCTGATGTGAGGCTACTGGAGAAACTACAACCACCATTTTACAGACATTCAAAGAAGTTAAGGAAATTGCTATGGTCAAATAGCTAGTGACCTAGAATGTGAGTCTTGGTCATTACAATTCAGGCCCAGTGATCTTCCCTTTACCAGCTGTATAATATAAACATCATGTATTCATAGTTATAAATTCATTTATTCATTCAGTACATACTTAGTGAAGGCTTGTTTTGTGCAAGGAGCTGTCCCATACTTAGTGAAGATTTGATATGTGCAAGGAGCTGTCCCTAGGTGTTGAGTATTCATGTGTGAATCAGATACAGATATTTTTCCTCGACAAGATGAGAGGCTATTTGACTCAATATTTACTAAGGATGTTATGCTAACTATGTACTAAGTAGGGAACAAAGCTTAGTAAGACATGGACTTGACTCAAAATGCTTTTAGTCTAGTAGGTATATGTATATAAGCTTTAAAAATATAAAGTTGAATATTTAGTGCTATGATAAATATTCTATGACACTTTCCCAAAAAGAATACATGTGTAATTGTATCCAGTGTTTCTTTTGTTAGCTATTAAAAACTGCTAGATGAGAGATAGTTCTATCTGTGTTGATTGTGGGGCTTTTGACAGCAAGTAATAGAAAGTCTTCAGCAAGGAAAGCTCATACAACTGGAAGTCCAGCATTAAGGTAAGCTCTATGTGTGATAATATCATAGGCTTAATGATGCCACCTAAGACTCATGTTATTTTCATCTCAGACCTCTCCCTGTTGGGACAGATGAAATCAATCATCTGCTGTAGTTGTTCAAGCCTCACGGAAGAGCGAGAAACCATTCCCAAGGCATGAGTTCTCTCTTTTATGTGTATTTTTATGGACCAATAATAGTTGACAGTGGAATGTCTTATGCTAATTGGTTTAAATAGATCCCCGCCTCCCTTCAGATAGGTTAGACATCAGAACAAAACTGTAATAATGTTATAAGTAGGAAGAAGAAAATGGATATGAGTAGGTGACCAGTTTTCCACTAAACCATCTTGTTTACTTACTTAACAACCAAATCTTCCTGAATGGGCAAATTGAGTTTAGAGGAGCAATTCCTCTCATAGTTTACTCAAACTTTCGAGAAAATTATTGCTAGATCATAAGTAGTCAGATGTTCAGTTTTCATAGAATAAGACAGTTATATTCAGAAAACTGTTCTGTGAAGAGTAGTCATCATGGAGATTCTGAGGGAGATAACCCTAATTTGGATACATTCACCTGCAGGTACCAGAATCCTAGCTATAGTGGTTTAAGGAATAAATATAGCTCCTGTTTTAAAGTCTGGTGGTTGAAATTTCCAGGTTTGAGACAATGACTTAGTGACACTTTCAAGGACTAAGTCTTGTTCTGTTTTTCTGTTCTTTGTCCTTCTCGTCCTTAGGCATATCATCTCTCATGGCTATGGTAGCTTCAAGCATTATCACACGACTGTATGCAAGCCAGGATGAAAGGTAGCAGACCTTCTGGCTGTTTTGTCAGGGATTATACTTTTCCCAGAAGCTCCCACACACACTTTCTCATATCTCATTGGCTCCATGCCCATTTAAATCTGTTGTCATTGATGGGAATGGGATCTGGTACTTGGATTTGGCTAGTCTTATTTCAGGCCCTGACAACTGGGGGAGAAGCTTACCTTCCTTAACATATTCCCAAAGCAAAACGAGAGTTCCAAAAACTAAGGCTGCTATTAGATAGGCAACCAGTAGTGTCTGCCTATGGCCAACTTGGCAATCTGTGTCCAAAGCCCCTGTTTTATTTTAATATCTATAGTAAGAAAATGTCATTCTCAAACTCAATATTTCTCAAATTATGTGTGGTGAAGAACCAGCTTTAATTTTTTCCAATTCACAGACCATACTACAAAAATGGAAAATAAATACATATACACACACAAACACACACACATACATATTTTAAAATGTACACAATACAAGCCCAAAAAGTTTTTATTAAATTTAAAGGCCTTACATTTCACTTTCAAATGGCTATAAAAATGTCTAAATACTCTTAATTTCTGCCCTTATCTCATCAAGGACCAGTAACACTTTACAGACCAGTATGTTCATTATGACACTTGGCAAGGCACTGTTTAGCCAACTGACTTCATAATCTGACCCCAGCCTGCCTCTCCTGCCTCATGTCTTATTGCTCTCTTTGATTCACTTACAACAAGCTGTTCTGTTACCAGAATATGCCATATATTTTTGTTTTACTTCTGGACTTGACTTCACATTCTGTTCTCCCTTCCTGGAATGCCCTCCCCCAGCTGGGGAACACCTACTCATCTTTTTAGACCAGTTTAAATGTTACCTTCTCTGTGATGTTTTTCCTGAATTCTTTGCCCCTCCATCAGTGCTTCCTTTGAATCCCGAGTATACTTATTTTATTGGATTATGGTTATTTCTGGGTCAGCCTTCCTCATTAGATCAAAAGTTCTTGAAGGTGATAATTGTCTTGTTTATCCTTTATATCCCCTGTTCTTGGAGCACATACTTTGCCCTAAATAAATGTTTATTGAATTGAATAGACTCAACAAATGAGACCTCTGTTTCTTTCCTTTTATTCTTTCCCAAGTATTTTCTACTGTGCTTCTGCCTGCATGTTTGTGGATTTTCTTATAAGCATGCCATTTTGACACACAATTTTTTTTTCTCTTCTGAGAAGTCTGGATTTAAAAACAAGATTTAGCTTTTCATTGTATTCCCATCATAGGTTCTGTCCTACAAACATCAATATCACTAGCACTGCAGACAGCATGTGGCATTTATGAACCCATGATGCCACCCCAGCGGTGTGCTCAAATCCCCTATAGCAATAAGTGAGTTTGTATATGGATACATATAAACTTCCAAAAGTACATAGCAAGATGGTGTGGCACAGAAAATTTAGGGTCAAAATGACCTAGGCTTTAGTTCTTATTCACATACTAGCTCTATGATTTGGGGCAAGTTCCTTAACCCCTCTGAGCCTGTTTCTTCCATTTAAAAAAAGTATGAGAGGATGACGTGAGGAAATAATTGCTTAATAAATGTTAATATTCTCTGCTCAGATGAGCACATGTATGGATTGACAAGGAAAGCGGGCTGAGAATAGTAGTCAGTGGATCTGCCTGTCTCTTTAAAGGGTCAAGGCCAGCCCATTCTTCAGGCTTGCTGAGAAAGATGACCTGCTTTGAAATTCTATCTTGGGCAAAGCCTTGGTTGCTTCTGTTTCTGTGCTTCTGATTTCCTTGCTCATAGCTGGCAGGAACAGCTACATTGGCAGCACAAGGGGTGCATGACTAAGGATGAGGGAAGAGCAGCTGCTGCTTGTTAAAGTGGGTGGTTTGTCTGAGAGGCAAGCAGGTGACATAAAAGCAGCATATGGAAATCCCCAAACTCCACTGCTGAATGACATCACAGATCCAAACCACTGTTGTGAAGGAGGCTCCGGGGGAGGTCTAGGCACTCTCCAGCTCTTTTCCTTTATTACTGATTTTACCCCCATCTTAACTTTAGAAAGGAAGTGATAAGGTGCATATTTGTTGATTTTCATTAAATAAGAAAAAAATTAGCCTCCTTCAACATGTCATGCATTTTCACTCCTCTATCCCTCACTTCTGTTATTCTCACCACTAGACATGCTCTTCTCCCACTACTCACATGGTTGATTCAACCCTCTGATCAAATGTTAGCTCTTACATCTTCCTTTCTCTATGTCATTCTCCTTTCTGGGCTGCCACCCCTCTTTAAATTTAACCCAATCATGCTACCCTGAACATGCCCTATCCCATCTGATCTCAGAAGCTAAGCAGGTTCAGTCCTGGTTAGTACTTGGCTGGAAGACCACCTAGGAAGACCAGGTGCTGTAGGCATAAAAATAATAATAATAAATAAATAAGTAAATAAACTTAACCCAGTTGTCAAGCATCACACACTAACCTACCCTTGGTTGTTTTTGTTTTGTTTTGTTTTGTTTTGTTTTGTTTTGTTTTTGTTTTTGACATATTTTTCCCTTGATAGAGTGAAAGCTCTTGGGAATCTGATTCTCTAGGAGGATGGCTCATAATAGGCACTCAATAAATATTTGTTGAGTTGAAAACCTCTCCTCAGTATATTTGACAATTTCTAATTTCTCACTAAGTATGGTTAGGTTATTAGTATCATAAAAGTCTCTATGGATTGAGCACTCGAATAGTTCTGGAAGATTAGTGGGTATCCTCTTCCCATACATCAGAGACAAGAAGAATAATGGTAGTAAGTGCTTACCAGCAGCAAGGAAAATAATCCAGGAATTATTTGGAAGCCAGAGGGACATTTTAGTTTAATGTTTGCATATTCCAGATTTATTTCCTGATGACTCAAAGTAGACCAAGGTTCATCAAAAAGTTTTTTGGATGTCATCATACTTCCTGGTGGGAGTATGGTGTTAGGAGTCATGGCTCTAGTCCTGTATTACCACTTCCTGTGCAAACTATGTGGGACATAGCAGTAAATCTTGAGTTCAAATCCTGACTCTGCCACTTATACTATGTATGGGAACTTGTTACCTCTCTGAGCCTCAGTTTTTTCCAGACCTAGGAGGAGGATAATATTTATTTGGAAAGGTTGTTGTGATAACTAAATAATATGTATGTGAAGTACCTATCCTAGGTCTGGCACTCTGTAAGTGTTTAATAGGTAGTAGTTATTATACTTTGCAAAAAATAAGGTGGGTAGAGTGATGATCTGAGCAATGGATGGCCATTGCATTGACTATTAATAGATCTAGATATATGCAGGGGAAAGTCAGCTTGGCATTCAAAAAGCTGCTTTGCATCGCTCTTTTTTTAATAGATGCCAAATAAATGCCTAGTGATATTTACAATATGACTTAATAAAGGCCTTCAAGGGATTTTCCAGTTCTCTCTGTTAGGATTTTTTCTGGTAATAGTCCCATACTTTCCTACCTGAGGAGAGCCCCTGGCCAGTGTCTGTGCTCACTTTTCATTTCATCTCCTGCGCCCCCACCTCTTTGCTCTGAGGTCTTATCTTGTCCTCTGAGGAGTTATGTTAAGTGCTCTGCCAGGCTGCCTGTGTGCCTGGCCTGTTTTTCCTCACTGCCAGCACCTCTTGGATTCCAATTCCAAACATGGTATCCATCTGGGGTCACCCTTTCTTCCGGTGCCAAGAAAGACGCATTCCAAATAGAACACGAGTGTGCCTCCCATGCTGGGCTCTCCTCACTCTGTCTGGGGACAACAGAGAGCAGAATGTGGCCCTTTTGTTGTCCCTCACTGCTGAAGTTCTCAGGCCCACAGTCCTATCTTCTCCTTGGAACACTTTAGGTTTTCTGCTAAGAGCCAAAAGTGAAGACTGGCCTAAGAAACCTGGAGGCAAGGAAGCTTGCCAGAGCTCTGTGGAGAGGGCCAGAGTCTTGCTGAAGGGGAGAGGGAAAAAAGTTTAAAATTCTCCATGAAGTGTACCATGTTCTGCCATTCATTCCTAAAGCCACCAGAAGCATTCCTCCCAGGAAAGGTAGAGTTGGTGGTGAGAAGCCAGAGGTGAGAAGACATCTGGAAGGACAGACGAATTCATTTTCTGAATTTTCTATGTGGGGATAGTCTTAGAACCTGGCAAGGCTTTGAGACAGCCTGAAGATGAGTGCCAACAGCAGCACGGTGGGCCAGCTTCTCTGGCAGGGACCGGTGTGCATTGGCTGGAAGCAGGACCTGGAAGGGGCTGTCTACCATCTGGCTAACTGCTTCTTGCTCCTGGGCTTTATGGGAGGTAGTGGGATGTATGGATGCTTCTATCTCTTTGGCTTCCTGGGCACGGGCTACCTGTGTTGTGTACTGTGGGGCTGGTTCAATGCCTGTGGCCTGGACATTGTCCTCTGGAGCTTCCTGCTGGCAACAGCCTGCCTCCTCCAGCTGGCACATCTGGTATACCGCCTGCGTGAGGACACCCTCCCAGAGGAGTTCAATCTCCTCTACAAGACGCTGTGCCTACCCCTGCAGGTGCCCTTGCAGGCGTACAAGGAGATTGTTCACTGCTGCGAGGAGCAGGTCTTGACTCTAGCCACTGATCAGACATATGCTGTGGAAGGCGAGACACCCATCAACCGCCTGTCCCTGCTGCTCTCTGGCCGGTAAGCTACTTTGTCGCTGCTCAGCATTTCTTTCCCCTGCCCATGCTTCTCATTTCCCAGTGAGTATTTTTCCATTTCATGTCCCCTTCCATTGAGGGGAGGATGTGGCAAGTCAAACAAACCAAAATAGATTTTTCTAAGCATAGGTCTGCTTCCTCTTTCTTAATGTATTCCCAGATGAAACTAGATCATGAGGCATCTTCTTGGTTGACAGGAAGGATTGTGTATGCACTTGCTGCTGGAGGTATGGGGTGAGTGCTTCTTGAGCCCACGTCTGAAATGACTACACACACATACACACACACACACACCAACAGCAGCAACAGCAGCAGCAGCAGCATGTCATAATTAAGCTGTAGCAATAGCTCTGTAAGCTTTGGAAAACAATATTTCAGGAAGATTAATTTGTTTAACATTTTCTAAGTGCCAACTATGTGCAGGGACCAGTGATAAAACTGAGAGAATACCCTTGTCCACTTTTCCATTCCCAGTGGTTCTATTGAGTTTTTTAAGGCCAAAAAGTCAGATACTATAAATCTGAGGGCCAGACAATGAGGGAAGGGTAGTGATGCCCACACATGTCTTATTGAAGATTTGGTGGAGACACCTGGCTGACTCCTTTTAAGAAGTCTGACAGTAAGACGTTAACAGAAATGGTTTTAGGATCAGTGTATGCCCAATCAGCCTGCATGGAGTGCTGGCCATTGGCCAGTATCTTCTAAATAAATACCATGGCTCTGTGCTGCCCTTTTAGTAGACAACTGTGGATTCTTTGAAATATTGCCTTAGTGGGATCTGATGTGGGGCTGAGCAACAAAGAGAAACATCTTAACCTGATGTACTTAGGCTGGCTCTATGGAAAGCAAGCAAAGTATTGCAAAAGCTTTGTCTTTAGTTTCCTCCCTTGCTTTCTTGAGACCAAGAGAATGTAGTACAAAAGATAAGACAGTGATCAGAAGGCTCTGATTCCAAGGGGAATAAAGCCAAAACCAGATAAAACTGCCAAATACACAGAGGAAAAAAAATGTTTGACAATGATGATGGTACTACAACTACTAGTAGTAGTAAAAGGCATTTATTTATTAAGGTATAAAATTGAAAGTGTTATGTATACATATTTTTATTTTGTTGGGCTCAGAGGTCCTAGGTTAAAAGAGATATAAGGTTTGTAGGAAGAAATTTTATTATGAGTGATTTGAAGTGTAAAATCATGCAATTATTTGTAAACAAATACACATGTAAATATAAATACATTATGACTATTCCACCATGTTTGCTACTTATATTTCTATGCTTAAAATAAAGACAATTTAGGAGATGTGCTCATTCATGAGATCTATAATATTATTTGCTTGCTCCTTCTAGCTCCTCTGTTCAAAAGAGGGAATTGAAAATGGTGGGAGAAACTCCCATTCCACTTGTATGGTGCTCATTTATGGAAATATGTTATGATTATTGTATGGTTCAGGTATCTTTTATATGACAGATTTACCATGAACTTGCATAAGACCACTTTCTTATGAAGGGGAGAGGACGGACTTGCTCCCTCAGTGTGACTTTTTCTAGTACACTTAGCTTCAAAAACCCAAGTCAGAAATTAGACCATTCTGATTTTTTTTCTTGCTTTTCAAAGTTCGGAGTAAGAGTTTTGTTTTGTTATCTTCCAATGTCATCCTGTCTCAACTTTGCTAAGTTGGAGCTAGGGAAAGAGGTTTCTAGTCTATGACCAGGCTCCAATTTCAAAGGAGAATCATTGTACTTTTGGCTGGTTATAGTGAGGTACCAAACACCTCAAAGCAGCAGACAAAAACTGCCAGGAGGTGGGCAGCAGGGAGATTCTTGTGCAGCTCTCCTTAACTCACCTGTAGACTCTCACCTGGAGCTCTTTGCTGAAACTTCAGATGTCCTTTTTGTTTTATTCTAATAAAAGCAATCAGTCCCTTTCAAGACTCAGAAAGTGACTTCCTCAAAGTTTATTACCCTGTTACGTTGTGCTTACAGTTGGAGAGTTTCTCTCATAGATTATTCAAAGCATAAATTCCCACATGTACAGCCTCCTGAGCAGGCAATCAACTGTCTAAACTATTCAATAGGAGGAAATTATTTGTCCATCCAGGAGATCAAGAAGGAAGATGAGACTCAAATGATAAAAGGCAAATGATAAATGGCTTCAAGGAGCCATGCAGGCTCATTAGATGTCACACTCTAAAATGGCACTCCTCAGTGGCTTGCTCGAGTGGCTAGATTTTTTGCTTCTGGAGATGCTGGGAAGATCTAATGCATGTGGCAGCAGGCTCATTCCCTCCTGTTGTCTTTCTTCATTTATTTGAGAAGCTTTTCCTGAGACTTTGGTCCCCTATTATGGCGACACAATGAGTTAATTTGTTCCACTGTTGGTTCCTTCTTTCTTCCCTCCCTCTCATTCATCCTTCCCACCTTCCAAAAATATTTATTAAGAGTGACAGGGACTAAGGATCCAGTGTTAACATATATCAAATATCTTCGTACTCATGGAGATTTCAGTCTATCAAGAAAATCAACAATTAATTTTTGACATAGTGGTGAATAACAGACATAACATTTACAAGGAGAAATGCAAAGTGCAATGAGAACTAGTGGATCTGTAACTAGTGGATCCATGTAACTAGTGGATCTGACTTTTCTGGAGATATCTGACAAGACTTCCTGAAAGAAGGAATGTTTAAGCAGAGACCTGAGGAGAAGGTTTGGGCTTTAAAAGAAGTCCATCTAGAGGGAACAGAATATATTAAGGTATATTCATTTTCACAACAGCACACATTGACTTGCAGGCAAGGATCAGATCATACCCATCTCTGCATTTCCAGACCTCCAGAAAAACAGGAGGTACTCTGTGAGGTAGGAGACCAGGGCACTTCATTTCCTCTCATATCCTTTTATTACTCAGGGAAGTTCTACCTGGCTATCTATATCTATATCTATATCTATCTATCTATCTATCTATCTATCTATCTATCTATCTATCTAATTATCTATATCATCTATCTCTATCTCTATATCTATATTTATATCTCTATCTATCTATATATCTATATCTATATCTATATCTATATCTATATCTATATCTATATCTATATCTATATCTATATCTTATCTGCTTATAGAAGCAAGTGTGTTTCTGCCATCAGAGACTATGACTAACACCACATCTTTGGCTTGGTTTGAGATCTACATTCCCATCTGTCTTCCATCTTTGTTGTCAGATAATAGGCAATAGCTTATTAATCGATAATGGTCTTCAAGAATTTGTATGCACACATGTATAACTAAGCATTCATTAAGAGCCAGACTTGGAACACTAATATCCTATTGGCCTACATGGCTATACCTAGCTGTTGGGAAGCTAGGGAAACGTAGTCTATCTGGGCAGCCATGAGCTCAGCTAAAACTCTAGTAGTATGGAAAAAGGAAAAAAGCAGATATTGGAAAACAGACTGCCACAATGGATTTCCTAGCTGTCCATTCATCCCCATCCTGATGTGCATCTTGATATTCTGTTCCTCTTTCAAAACAGCTCACATGTCATCTTTGAGAACACTGCCACTTAAAGAGAACTACTTGCTCTCCCTCCTCCATTCTCTTGTTCCACAATAGCACACATTGACTTGCAGCCAATGACTTGTTCTTGTGACTCTCACTAAATTGTGAAGGCCTAAAAGGCAAGAATCAGATCACACTCATCTCTGCATTTCTAGGCCTCCAAGAACACAGGAGGTGCTCCAGGCTTTTAAACAACAGAGCTCCAGAAAAGATGGAGCATTAGCTCCTTCCAAATGGACCAGACGTACCTTAGAGAACTTTTTATCTGCTACCTTTGCCTGATAGAGACACTACCTTTCCTGGTATAACTCACTTTAGAGGAGAAGTTGAAGTTAAAACTCTGAGTTTTCTGGGGGAAAGAGGAAAAATCCCATACTGGATCCTAACCATTTTCCATTTTTTAATATGTATGTCATTGAACTTTGAAGAGGTTTTGGGTAGCCATTCCCCTTTTCCCACATGGTCTCTTCTCTCCCTTTGCCAGGGTTCGTGTGAGCCAGGATGGGCAATTTCTGCACTACATATTTCCTTACCAGTTCATGGACTCTCCTGAGTGGGAATCGCTACAGCCCTCTGAAGAGGGGGTGTTCCAGGTAACAGGGAGCCTCATGGCAGTACCACCCCATCCATCCCTCTGTAACCCAGCAATATCCCCCCACTCCATCTTTTCTCTTTGATATTCTGTTCTTGAAACCACTGCCAAAATGATGCTAGGGGTGGGAGCACTCTCTTTCTGAGGAAAGAGTATCTGGGCTCTCGGCAGAGATGAGGTGGGGTAAGACGGTACTGAATGTGACAGGTAGGCCATGACACTCTTATGCTTAAAACTCTTCCAGAAGACTCCAGTGACCACAAGATAAAAACCTGCACTCCTTAGAGAGCAACTTAAGACCTTTAGTGATATCCAGTCATCTTGCCAGCCCCTCTACCCTTACATTTTTTGCTCATACCAGGAATACTGAACTAGTAGTACCTCTCTAAACACTGTACATTGCCATGCCACTACTGTTCCTTCTATCTGAAATGCACTTTACCAATCTAGTGAGGCTGTGGCATCTCACTTCCTCTGAAGTCTGCCCAGATTGACCTCACCAGCTCCCATCCCCACAGCTTATTGTTCCTGCTTGTGTGCCTTTTCTGTTCCTTTTACTTATGCTGACTGGTACACATTTTGCTCTCTGTTCCAATGAGCTGGTTTCCTTTCTGTCTTCTTTACAATTAACTCTCTGTGGTAGAAATCTGTGCTTCTTCTACCTCCAAGCTCCAAAGGAGAATACCTTGAACATAGCAGGTGTTCAATAAAGTCTGGCCGAACTTTTTGGCTAGCAGTGGATAGTTGTTGTCTCAGAGGACTTCATGGGGCATTCACCTGCACACTCTAACATGAGAGCCTGGCTGCTTGGCTCCTTCTCTCTTTCTTGCTAATCCTTTGGACTTTGGTTAACTTCTGAATGGCTGACATGTGGCTAGATGAGGAAACTAAGGCTCAAAAACTTCAAGTAATTTGCCCACAGTCTTCATCTAAATAGTGTCAAAGCCAAGTTGCCTGGCTCTACTATTTCTGTTCTTTTTTTTTTAAAATGGAAGGGTTACCAGGAGAGTGAAGTTACACACACACACACACCCACACACACACACACGCACGCACACGCACACCACTACAAGTACTCCCTTGTCCAGATAGTTGGCCAGTACTGGGCTCCGTGTGTCTCCTACCACTTCTATCAAGGAGTCTCTCAGGATAGCATATGAGCCAACCCCAGAATAGACACATGCCAGGCAGTGCCACCTGGCTAAGCCTGTTTCCGCCGATGCTGACTTTTGGTTCAATGAGGACAGACTCTGAGAGGCACTGCCAGGACCACGAGCCACAGACCCCTCTTATCAGGTTTCTTCCCCTACCACACACACACACACACACACACTCACACACACACACACACACTCACTCACTCACACGCACCGTCTACAACCAATCCAGTAGTCTCTTTTGAGAACTCCCCCAAGGCCATAAGAAGCTCCAGGAAGCCTGAGTGAGATCCTGAGCCATCAGGATCAGGCTCTGTTTCTGACAGTGATACAAAGGAACAGGTGGTGGATACGCTGGGTGTCCTCCCCTAAGTTATGCTTAAAATGAAGGGCTACAACCCCAGATGACCTCTCAGCCTGGAATATAGGTACCATCATATCCCTCCCATTTTTATTTTTAGTGTGCACCTCATTTGGGAGCAATGAAATCCACACAATTTGCTATTGGCTGTGTAAAGTCTCATTTCCTCTTTGCAAATGTCAAGTGCTGTCCTGAGTTATAGTTTGTCTTGTCCTTGCTTTTTGCAATTACATCTTTGTTGACTAAGAGGGCAATCCAAAGTGACTGCCTGAATCATAATTCTCATTGTGTTTACCACAAATGAATCTACATTCCATCACACTTCTCAATTTTACTGGACCCAAGTTCTCTTTACATGTTACCACATTTAATCCATTCAACCAAACTCAGAAGTGGGGATTAAAGAAAAAGCTGTCAAACATACAGACATGTGCATATGTATATGCGGACCAGTCAATAAACAGGTTTCCTGAAGGCCTTTGGGAAAGGATTTTATACAGGACATGAGAAAGTGACATTAGTTTGTTTAACAACATACAGGATGGTTAACCATCACCTGATTCATTCATTCACTTTAGTAATATTTATTGAGCACCTATATGAAGTACTGCTAAAGGTACTTGGAATATACCAGTGAACAGATCAAGGTCTTTGCCTTCATGCAATTTACATTTTAGTAGGGGAGACAAAAAATCAAGCCATAGACATAATGAATAAGTAAATTATGTAATATGTTAAAATCATAACTGCTATTTTAAAAAATAGAGTAGTGTAAGGGAGATACAGTTGTAATTTTAAATAAGGTCATGTTGAGCAGGTGATATTTGAGCAACGACCTGAGGGAGATGACAGTGTGATCTCTGTGAATATTTGGGGGAAAAACGTATCAGAGAGAGAGAATAGCCAGTGCAAAGGCCAAGTGGTTGGAGCAGCAAGCATGTTTCAGGAACAGTAAGAAGGCCAATGGGTCTGGGACAGAGAGAAGGAGGGGAGAGAATAATAGAAGAGCAAGTCAGAGGGATGACAAAGAACCACATCACATAGGGTCTGAGCATATATCTTCTGAATAGAGCCAAAAGAATTTCTTAATGCATTGGGTATAGTATGTGAGAGAAAGAGGATCAAGAAAAGTTCTAAGGCTTTTGGCCTGAGAAACTAGAAAGATGAAGCTGCTGTCAACTAAAATAAGGAAGACTGTAGGTAGTGTTGGCTTTGAGGGAAGATAGGAAGTTCAATTTGGAATATATTAGATTGGCATCGTCTATGGACATTTAAATTGAGATGCTATGCAAAGAGTTGAATATTTGAGTCTGGAATTAAGGAATGAGGTCTAAGCTTGAGATATAAATTTGAGAGTTGTTGGCATACATATGATATTTAAAGCCATTGGGATGGATGAGATCACCAAGTAAGTGAGCTTAGGCAGAAGTGGGGTTTGAGAACCAAAATCTGGTTTGTTGCAGTGATTACAAGTTGGAGAGAAACAGAAGAAGCAACAAAGGAACCTGAAAAGGAGCAATTGGGAGATTATACCAGGAGAGTATGGCATACTGGGAACCAAGTAAAGAAACCGTATTAACAAGAAAGGAGAGGTCAACAGGGTTAAACACCATAAAAACTGACTGCTGCAATTAAAAGGCCATTGGTGACCTTAACAAGAACAGTGTTTGTGGACTGCTAGGGGCAACCCTTTATTGGTTTTACAGAGGATGAGAGGAAAGGACTGGAGAAAACAAGTAGAGACAATGTTTTTCATGGAGTTTTGCTGAAATGGAGAGCAAATTAATAGAGTGAGAACTACCTACAGAACTGAGGTGAAGAAAAAGGATTTTCATTTTTTAATTTTGATTTATTTTAAGATGGAAGGAGTAACAGCATATCTGTAAGAATGCTCATGTTTTTGTGTTCAGCTCTAGGGATGATGCTTATGTCCAGATTAGCTCTTATGCACACCCATTTCATGCTCAGTACTCTGACTTCTTATATGGGAATTGTTAGTAAGCACATCTGAAATACAGGCTATGGCAGAGAGTGACTGCCATAGACAATGAGTACTTACTTCTACTTTTAGTATTCTTTCTCGTGAGGTGACATGCTCAAAGAGATAAGTAATTTGTTGTCACACAGCTGGTAAAGAGGTAAAACTGGGACTTTAAACCAACTTCTGGCCTTAATGAAGTGACTTAAGGTCTTGTCTTCAGTGCTGATGATTAGGTGTAGAGAAGTAAAGAGAAAAAAAAATTAGTGAAGAAAATGGAAGAAAGGTACTGCAGAAGGGGATGGAGAGGAGGGGATAGTGGGAGATCTGGTAGGCAACACAGGAACTAAGAGTTGTATAAAATCTCTTAGAATGTTTGTAAAGTCAAGTCTACCTTGACTTTATAGATAATCCACATAAAGAACACAATGCCTAGCAATTGAGTCACCTGTCAATAAATATTAGCTGCTATAATCATCATCATCATCATCACCACCACCACCATCACCATTTCCACTGTCTCCATTTACAAATCTTCATCACAAACTCTGCTAACCTTCTCTCTTTTAAAGTATTTTTACCAATCAGATTTCTAAAAATTGTGTGACTCTACACCCTTTTCTGTGTTTCCATTTTAACTGTAGCTTTACCACTCACCATTTTAACAAGGATTTATCAAGCACTTACTGCATGGTGGGCACACATTATTTACCCTGAAAGTGTAATTTAGTTTTACATCATGGGCACATAGTGAGTGATCAGAAATTCCTAGATGACTAAATCAATGGAGAGTGTAGTGCCCTTCAACTTCATGTTCTGAAGAGTTCCTCTTCTTTTATGCCTTTTTTTCTGACTTTGGTTATCAGATCTATCTGGTTACTTGTAGTAGCCAAGTCCAGTACAACTTAATGGACCCAAATCCTAAGCTAGTGTTTTATCCACTTGCTGCAGCTTGGCATACCTAATCAGGAGTTCTTCTCTAACCAAAATGCTTTCCAACTCTTTGCACTCCTACCCTTCTGTATTCTTAAAACGAGCTGTTGTTACCATTTTGACTTTTCTTCAGAGCACTAGGAAGCCCCTTCTCTCTCTTGAAATCACAGTAGACTCAGACCTGTCTGCATCTATTAATGGTATCAACCACAAGACTATAGACTATGAGAGCTGAGGAGACCAGATGTGGAAACTGAGGCTCCAAGAGGTGAGGACCCAGTGAGTGAAAGGCTGATCCCAGGGTTCCTGACAAGGACACTCATCCCCCATCAGTGCACACAAGTAAAAGCCCTTCACTGTACCTCCTTTAGGCAAGGCCATTGGGGAAGGGATGCTTCCAAAGCTTCTTCAATAAAAGTACAGTGTTTTCCCAAGTAGCTGTATGTTTCTCCCTGCTAAACATGGACACATTTTCCAGTTTAAACCTTCACTCTCTATTCCTAACCCTTCTCAGGTCACTCTGACTGCCGAGACGGCATGCAGCTACATTTCCTGGCCCCGGAAAAGTCTCTACCTTCTTCTGGACAAAGAGCAATACATCTCTCGCCTCTTCACAGCCCTCTTGGGCTACGACATCTCGGAGAAGCTTTACACTCTCAATGATAAGCTCTTTGCTAAGTTTGGGCTGCGCTTCGACATTCGTCTCCCCAGCCTCTACCATGTCCTGGGTCCTGCTTCCTCTGATGCCGGGCTGGAGTCCGAGAAGGAGGATGAGGAAGTCCATGAGCCAGCTGTGTCCCCTCCTCGGGCCATATCCACATCTGTCCAGCAAACGCCCCCTTGCTCTCCCCCTCCAGCTGCCACCAATTCTCCTGTACCTTCTTCCTGGGCCAGGATGTCCCGGCCCAACAGTGGCATCCTGGGTGAGGACTCCACCAGTCTGGTGTTGGAGGATTTTGAGGAGATGTCAGGATCAGAATCGTTCATGGATTATAGGAGTGATGGGGAGTACATGAGGTGAGGGGAGAACTAACATGGGCACGGCCTCCGGCTCAGGATTCTGTGTAAGTACTCAGAAGGCAGCTACCACACTTTCCTGCCAATAGGTAGCCTTAACTCAGCTTGCAAGGGCAGAAAAAGTGTTTCATGGGGGCTCTCAGAGGACTTCCAGAAAGTGACGTTAGCCCAACTTTGCTGATAGAATCTCATAGCAGGTGCATGCAGGGCATGAGGGGATTTTAAAACTCATTTCTTGTTAGTATGATTGCATTTTGGAAAGTGGGCTGGTTGACATTTTGAGCCAGCAGATAGGCTGCTAATTTTTTTTTTTTTGCAAGACTATACTAACAGCTAAGGCTACAGTTTAAGTTAAAAGGGATTTTATTTGTGGCATGCATATTAAAGGGGAAAAAAGCTGCCATGATTCTACTTCCTATTGGTTCTCTCTGGCATAGAGTCAGTTCTGGAAAATAGTCATTATTAAGCCTAGATTGGACAGTTATCTGTTAAAGTCACATATTTCAAAGAAGTTTAGATACAGGCTAATAACCCTGGGAGAAAAATGTTCCCACCTTGCTCTTCTCTCTCCCAGTGGGAAGTATGCTGAGGACTGAATGTTGCTCTGACTGAATGGTACAGTGACCAAATGGGCATACAGTGGCCTGACTTTCTCCACAAAGCACACTTGTGTGAAGGCACAAATCTGAGTGAACCAAACAGTACATGCAAGATTTCCCCCATAGATCAAATGAGCATACAAGAAAGGCTGTACAGAGTAGTTCTAGGAAATTGCTTTCATGTTCCTCTTCACTGCTCTCACAATACTGTCACATTTCTCTAGAACTCCATACAACCATGGTGGAGGCCTGGCTTATCCTGAGGAAAATCTCACAGTTTTCAATTTGACAAGCATATCCAAGCAGGAAGTACAGGCCCTAAGAGACCCATTGTTCTTTGGGAAGCACAGACAAATTTTCCAAGGAACTAGCCCAGTTAGGAACGTTTCTGGGGTATGTGAAGTGAATGAATGAATGTTTGCATATTTTGAAACAAGTTATATAAATGATGAAAGAGGCAAGAGAGGTGAATATTAGATATCTGGCTTCATAGATATGGAATGTATCATTCCCCGTGATAGCAGTGTCCTTAGAACCAAGACTGAGCTGATTCTGGGGGCAATTCCAAGGATCTACCTAGCAGCCAAGATCACTTTGTTGACTGCCTCTATTTGCATTGTCCACTCTTATTGCCCCTTTTTCCTTGTGCTGATATTCACCTCCCTATTCATTCAGCTCTCCCTCCCCGCTGCCACAATCCAAACATAAAGATTATGTCCTTTGGATCCCTCTCTTTCTCCAACTCACCTACCCACCTATATACAGTCTTAACTCACAGCAGCTCTCTGTGTTCTCATGTTCTTCCTGGTTTCCTTCTCTTTTCCTGGTTCCATTTGTTCTTTTCTTTCTTCCCTTTTTCTGACTTCTGCTTAGTCCTAGGTTGCCTTAGCTGCTGCTCTTAAAAAGACAAATGCCCTTTCCTTTTTATTCTCATTTAATTTTCCCTCTTCATATTTGTCCTCTACATCTTCTCCACTTTATCATTCATGTATTTATCTATTACCTTCTTTTCCTTTTTTTCTCACTTTCTCACCTTACTCTATCTATTCTTCTTCCTAAACAACTCTATGCCCCCAACTTAGTTCTTAATCTCAACTCTTCCAAGATTAGTACCTCTCCCTCAGACTATAAAGAAAACCACTCAAGTGAAATTGTGAAAATTCCCACCTTTCAGCTACACATTTCATGCATGAGTTTTACCAAACGTTAGTGGGCAGGTGGATGGTAAACAAGAAAGAAACCTAGACTGGGAGCCCAAAGTCATGGCTTCTATAGCTGGTTCTGCTGTAATTTGCAAACCACACAACTTCACTGAACCTCACTTTCTTCATTTTAATGTATTGGACTGACTAGTCCCCAAAGACCCTCTTGGGTTTATGAAAGAAGGCAAATGATGAGTTGTTCAGAAGAAAGGGGAAGTAGTCGACAGTATAGTGAACACAGGCCCTGGGCACAGGAGAGTCTCTCAGCAAGGACCCTCTGCTATATTTCACTATAGCAGATTTCTCTTGTGACTTAGGACTGTCTTCCTCCCTTCTGGGTGGTGGGACCTCCATGTTTGACTTGAAGTCCCCTTCATTCTGTACCTGTGATGAGTATATCACTTTCCATAGGATGACAGCTCACATATTCTATATGAAAAGAGATCACAGTTCCATCTCCACACTTAATACTCTCATATGAAAACCCCTTTCCAAATTCAGCCATTTCCAAAGCTCAGAATGAGAAAACCGATAATATTACTCATTTTCTAAAGTAGTTGTATTTGCAATATAAAGAGAGTAGGGTTTTTTTTAATGTTCATTCATTTGTTTAAACAATAGAAAGGAAAAAAACTTATTGTTTACTTCCAAGCCACAGTTTTGAAAACATGATTAAATTTTCCAAATTTCAGATGCTTTTCAATTTAGTCTGTAATAATGAGATAATTTAAAAAAGAGATTCCTTTCTTGAATTGTGTTTTTGCATGTTCAGTTTGGCTTATTTGCCATCAAGCTCCTTCTGGGATTATTACTGCAACAATAAGTATAGTCCTTTGTAATAGGTAGCAATTCGTTATTGTTTCCTTTATGGAGGAGAGCACAATTCACCACCTAGTCCCTGGCTATTCAGTTACCAAATTCTAAGCTCATTGCTATTCATCCCAGCACAGCAATTAAATAAAAGGCAGAAAGCTGGCTGATTTCTGCATCGTCAAGAATGACACAGCGTCATCACACTGACACCAGTGCTTGTCCCTCATGCCAATCCAATTTAACACCAACTAAAAATAGAGCTTCCACCAGAACTCTTTTTCAAAGAGAGAACATTTTTTTATTCCTGTGGTACCCAGAATTAAACCACAAATGCGTGTTACTTCTTTTAACAGAGAAAGCAGTGCTGCTGGGTAATGTATCCATGCAGGGTCTTATAGTTAGACCCCACAATAGAATTTTCCCATTTAATTCTACAGACACTCTCTACAATGTTCCTTCTGGTGTCTTACTTATAGTTGCTGCTCAGTGACTGCCTCTCTGAAGTGGTCAGTTAAGTCAGATAATGAGTCCATTATCACCAATTAATTGAAAGCTGTCTGAAATTTGGTTAATTTTGATCATGTGTTCTATTTGTTCTGAAAACCCTGTGGTTTGAAAGTAAAAACAATATATTGTTTTCTTTCTATTATTTAAATAAACAAACATATAAGAGATTACAATATGGAAGTTAACTGTGGTCAGGGAAAAAGGCCAGAACCAGAACACAGTACCAAGGGCCAGAGAACCAACTCAACAAACATTTTCTGAGTATCTACTATATATCTTGGGCACTGTTCTAGGTAATCACATCATGAGTAATCATGAATAACAGTTGAAAGAACTGAAGATTTTTAATCTGCAAGAGATGGGCAAGAGTAATATCTTCAAATTTTAAAAAGAGGAGCATTAGAATTAGCCTTAATTTTGTATAATTCTTGAGGATAGAAATGCATTAAAGGCTGAAAGCTATAAGGAGAATTATTTCAGCTCAGTATTAATAATGGATTGCCTCATGGAGTAAAGAGTTACTGGTCACTGGAGAAGTTTAAACAAGGACCAGAAGAAATCATCTCGGAGATCTTTAAAGGTGATTCAGACTCTGAGAGAAGGATGCCTTAGACTATTGCAATTAAGGTGCCTTCTAACTCTGTTATGCTATGATTCTATGATTCTGAGATCTGACTCTAGTCCTACCACTCAACCACCATCAAGAGCAGTTCCTTATCTGCAGAACAGGACTAATAGACTAATAGGTAATTAATAACTACTAATAGGTAGACAGGTAGCCTCTATCTACTTTACCAGGTTGCTGTATGGGGAGTAATTGAGATAAAATATATAACTTGTAAAGCACTAGTTTAATGTATGAGGTATTTACTTTACATGTGTCTAAAATTATTTAGCAATCTGTCTCTTTCTCTGTCTGTCTCTGAGATACATGATTTCTCCTTTTATTTCCTCCAGTCTGGCTTTCCAGAAAAGGTGGCAATTGGCACAATTCTCTGATAACAAAAGGAACAGCAAAAAAGGTGTAGGCCCAAAGGAAACACACAATGGCTCCTCAGCCCCTGAATGGCCAGACCTTCATCCGTTTTCCTTTATTTGCTCAGGTGAAGACAGATCACCACCACACTCTGTTTAGGCTCTTTCCCTCTGAAGTGGCTGTAAGGTGCTTTGGAAACTGGCAGTGATGTTAAACAACACTTTTTTTTTCATAGAACCTGTAAAGGCTCCTGGCTCAGAAAACTTGCCCTTTAAGGTGGCATGGCAGGAGCTGCCCGGAGGCCTCAGGTTCTGGGTCTTAATGGTGGTAGCACCTCTCTGCCTGCCAAGGCTCCACATTCAGTCAGGTAACAGAGGCAGCAGTTTCTTCCCTGCCCTCTGGATCACAACAGCCAACTTCTTACTCATTCCCACTTTACTCTTCTAATGTTTTACAGGCCTCGTTTACCTACCCTTCTCTTTATAAAATTCACCATTTTTCTACACAGTTTTTTCAAAAACTCATTTAGTAATGTTAGATAAGAAGTAAAGTTCTATACATTCTTGATAGAAAGCAAAGGAAGTTGATCTCTTGATCTCTTCACTTATGAGAGGATCAAACTATATAACTTCAAAGCTAACTCGTCCTATCAAGGATACAACTGCCCTTATGGTGTTAGGCATTGGATACAGTTAAAACACTGGAAATTGGTAGAGGTTTAAAAAAAGGAAAGAAAACAAACAAACAAAAAGAACTTAGTGAAGTTAGGCAAGCTATCTGGAGCCATAGTACTGAAATTCCCTTTTTCTTTCCACAGCTTCTAGAACTCCTCTCCAGAGCTACTCACAAGTAACATCAACAGGACGGGCCCCCTTGGCTCCAATCCACACTCCTGAACTTTAAGGATCAATGGGCCATCCTTTTCTCTGGCCACATTCATCTTCGCAGGAAGGTCACTTATATGCACACCCCTCTTCCCACCCACAGGAGGGTTCACAGGCAAGGTCGGAGCAGACACAGAAGATACCAGCACTGCTGCTACACCAAGGGACCCAAGTGACTTTTAGAATTCACCTTCACCAGCTCTCCTTCCCAGAGAAGGCATCTAAAAGTGCAAAAGCACAGATTCCATCCTTTACTAACTGCAGAATCTAGGGTGAGTTACATAGCCTCTCTGGGCCTCACTTGCAAAGTGGGGATTATCAAACCCACCTCACAGGGTTGTTGTGAGGATCAAATGAGTTGACTTCGGTAAAGCACCTAGGACAATGGCATGGTACCTAGTAAGTACTCAATAAATCACTCAGTTCTTTTCCCTATGTTGTTACTTTGAACTTTCTGAAAGGATCAGCCATCCAAGAAGTTTTCACTGCTTTTTTTAGTATTTTAAAATTTTTAAATTAAAATTCAAGTTGCGGAAGTAAAAACTTTTTAAACCTAGTTTCCCCTTAAGCTTTAAGTTCAACTTACAAATCTCTTTTTCTGTTTATGACCCAAGTATCGAACAATAACTTTTAGAAGGTTCTTTACAAATTTAGTTAAGTTTTCTTAAGCATTTCAAAATGGCTTTATAAATTTTACATATTCTATTTTATTTTTCCTAAATACTTCAATCTATACTCTGGTTAGCTATTGCTGTGCACATTCATCCCTAAGACAATGACTTAAAATAGTCAAAATGATTTATTTTGCTCGTGAATTTGGAGCTTGACTGGGCTCAGCTGGGCTGTTCCCACTCGGTTTCTCATACCGTTGTATTCAGAGTGGCTAGGACTAGAATCGCTTCAAAGGCTTTGGGGCCTAGTCCAGGAGACTCAAATAACTAAGGGCTTGAACATCTTTGGACCTCTCTCACTCTCTCAATAGTTTATTCACTTTTGTTGCTGTTTGGAACTATGTTGTAAGAATATACCACAATTTACTGATAGGCATTTGAATAGTTTCTGGCTTGGGGCAATCATGAATAGCACTGCTATAAACACTCTTGAACATATTTTTTGGTACTTACATGAATACATTTCTTTGGTATACTCCTAGAACTGGAATTAGTAAAGCATATGTTCAACCACAGTAGATATTGTCAAACAGTTTTCCTAAGTGATTGTACCAATTAATATTTTCACTAGCAGTGTATGAGAGTTCTAGTTGTTTCTCATCTTCTCCAATAGTTGGCATTGTCATTTAAAAAATGTATTTCAGCCATTTGGGTGTATATCACAGCATATCATTGTGATTTTAATTTTCTTTTCCCTGATGAATAATAAGGTTGAATACCTTTTTGTGTTTTTATTATCCATATACATCTTTTCTATTGTATATTATCTGCACAGATATCTATTTCTAGTTCTTGTCCATTTCTCTATTTGTTTGTATGTTTTTGTTTATTGACTTAAAGGTATTCTTTAAGTATTCAAGTTAAAAGTCCTTTGTTGCTTATATATATTCAAATATATTCATCTACTTTGTGACTTTTTTTCTCTAAATGGTATCTTTTAATGAACATAAATTTTTACTTTCATTGTAGTAATTTAATTATTCTTTTTCTCTATCTTAGTGCTTTTTTGTGTCCTGTTTAAGAAATCTTTTCCTCCCCTGAAGATGTTCTTCAATGTTACCTTCTAGGTATTTTATTGTTTTACATTTTAGAGTTAGATCTACAATCAACTTGGATTTGATATCTGTGTATGATATGACACATAGATCAAATTTGTTATTTCTGGTGGCTATCCAGTAGACTACTTACTGAACTGATTATCCTTTTCCTACTAGTATTCTGTGTCCTTCTTGTCATAAATCAAGTGACCATATATCTGAAGTCTGTTTATGGATCTTCTATTCTGTTCCATTAGTCTTTTTTTTTTCTATCCATTGATAATATAACCTAGTTGTAATTACAGTAGCTTTATGATAAGTTTTGATTTCTGGTGGTCTTCAAACTTCATTCTTCTTCAAGCCTTTGTTATTCTTGACCCTTCTCTTTGTATATCCATATAAATTTTAGAATCAGCTTGTTAAACTCAACACAAAATTATAAACTACTGAGATTTTTTTTTACACCAACGGCACCTGATCTTCTGAGGTGGTCTCCTATCCAAATAATAACCAAGCCCGACCCTACTTAGTTTCCAAAATCAAACGGGATTGGGGTGACATGGCCATCTGAGATTTTTATTGGAATTACATTCACACTGTAAATGAGGTTGGTAAATAATTGATATATTTATAATATTGATTTTTTAATCCATGAACATTGTATAGTACTTCATTTATTTTGGTCTTTGTAATTTTCTCTCAATAGTGTTTTTTAGATTTCCATGTAGATACCCTTGCACAGTTTTAGTTAGATTTATTTGTAGGCATTTGATGAATTTGATGCCATTATAAATGCTATAATATTTTTTTACTTTCTAATTTTTTATTGCTGGTATATAGCAATATAATTGATTTTTGTATCTTTGACTTCCATCCCATGATCTTGATAAAGCCATTTATCAAGTCTAATACTTAATAAACAGTGTATTTAGGATTTTCCATAGATTTAATTATGTCATCTGTAAATAATGATAGTTTTATTTCTTTTTTCCTGACCTATACAAACCTTTCTCCTCCTTTATCCCGTTTTTTTTCCATTAATTGTTACACTGGGTAGGACCTCCAGTACAGGAATCAATAGAAGGTACAATAAGGTTTTTTTAATACCTCTATCAAATTAAAGAAGTTCTATTTCTAATTTTCTAAGAACACTTTTTTAAGATCATGAATGAGTATTAAATTTTATTAAATGGTTTTCTGCATTTACTGAGATTATTTTACTCCCTTATTCTTTAAAAAATTATATTAAAATACATGTGAATATTAAAACAAACTTACATCCCTGGAACAAATCCAACTTTTTTATGATTTATTTTCTTCTTTATGTATTTCTGAACTTGCTTTGCAAATATTTTATTTAGGATTTTTACATCTTGTAATATCATTGTCAGGTTGATATCAAGGTTATATTGACTTTATAAAAGCAGCTAAGAAGTACCCTCTCTCTCCTTTTCTCCTATTCTTTGGAAGAGATCTTAAAACCAAAACAGTTTTATAACCCTTGATTCCCATCTCACCAACCTTACCTTCTGCTCCGTCTTCTTCTTCACTCAACTGTCCATGCCCAAAGCCTTGGAGTCTTTCTATTAGCTTTGCTAGTTTTATTTTCAAAATATATCCTAAATTCAACTCACCTCCTCTACTGCCACCATTATTTCATATCTAATTAATTTTAACAGATTTATAACTAGTTTCCTGGTTTCTCCTGCCTCTCCTCCCCATAATCTATTCTACACACACCAAAGTAGTCATTTAAACATGTAAATAATCTCATCGTTCTATTCCTCCAAATTTTAAATGACTTCCTATTACACTTAGAATAAAGTCCAAACTTCTTACCATGTAATATTAGAATCAGCTTATTATGACTTAATGACACAAAGGTTTATTTCTTTCTTACTTAAAATCTACCAAGAGTCTGTATGACCCATCAGGGCAACTGTCTTTATGTTACAACTCAGTGATCCAACCTACTTTGACTTTCTATCTTGGTCACCTAAAGAAACAGCTTGATGTGCCTAGCACTTTGATGCTTTGGCCTGGAAATAATACAAATCACTTCTTCCCCTAGTCCATTGACTAGAGCTAGTTATATGGACACAATTAATAATCAACTTTGTGCTTTGTTGATGAAAGAGACTGGGAAATGTGGGGAAGCAAAAGGAATGCTTGATGACTACTACTCTTCTAGCTTCCTATGACCCAGGGCCCTACCCACCTGTCTCTCCAAACACGTTTCATTCTGCTCTGATTCTCACTTATCATGTTTCAGTTCCACTAGTCTTTTTGGTATTCCTCAGACAGATCTAGCCTTTTTATGTTAGAGCCTTTATAGTGTTTTTCTTTTTTCTCTCTATGATACGTTTCACTCATTCCTTCTCCTGGCTGATTTCTTCTGGTCATTCACTTCTCAGCTCAAATGTTACCATCTCATCTAAGATATACACCTCACCTCACCATCACCTTCCATCCCCTTGCCCTGCTTGGACTTTCTTCAGAGTCCTATTTTCTCTTTCCTCTACTTTCATTTCAGGATTCCATTTATGTGCTTGGTAGAACATTTCAGTGTGTCTCATATAGCTCTTATATTCTTTTTCTCATTTTTTTCTGAAATTACACTGTGTATCTATTTTCTTTTGTGTTTGAGTTTCTCTCGTCCATGTATATTTCATAATAGAAAGCCCTGTCAGCTTGAGAATTTCATAGCTCTCTTGTCAACCCTTGAAGACTGTTGTGAAGAATAAATGAAGCAAAAACAAACAACAGAAAAGCTCGTCATACATTGTAAATTGAGACTCAGTATTACCTGGGGTGTGGTGTCACCCCTCTAGCTAGAGAACTGCCCAAGCAGGAATGTTATTACATACATGTAATACACAGCAGAAATTCCTCAGGATGGGGAGCTCTTTTAGTGTGTGTTTGTTTTTTAAAAGATCAGACCTAACATGGCAGAAGTTATGCTCTTATCATCTAATGGTATACATAATGACAAAAGACATTTGAATTTTTAAAAGGTTTTTAGATAAATTTGTGGATCTCAAAAAATTAACCACAATAGTTTCTTTATATTTTTATGTATTTGAAATATAACATTATATATATGCACAAAGCATTGTATTCATTTAGTCAACAGACAACTCTTGACATCATATGGATTTATTAACCTCTTGCAGAAACACCACACTGGAGGTCCACATATGTGAAAAAAAATCTTTGGCTTGTAACTTTATATTTTCAGCTATAAAACCTGACATATAGTCAGATTTGCTTTAAGGAGAGGACAGTAAATATTCTTTTATCTCATAAATACTTACTAAATATCCTGCAGTGAAACATTATGCTGGACACCACATGCTTTACTAGGTGAATCATTCATGGTATCTGCCCTGAAGGCACTCCAGATCTAAAAAAGGAGAGACAGTAGTTAGAGGCACCCTCTCCCCTCTGCACTAAGGCCTTATTAAGTCAAGTTCACTGAGCCTGAACCCTCTAAAGATTCATCTTTTCTCAGAAGTCTCCTCATTCCTTGTGTAAATTGGCTTCTTGAGGCCCCTTAAATAGTTTAAGGTGAAGCTAGATTTCTGATGCATATACAAATAAGCACTACATCAACCCATTGTGGAAAACGTTACATGAGTGATTGAAACTAATACACAACATAAAGATGTTCAGCAGATGTTACTTTCTGTTTCTGGGATCAGAAAGGGTTTATATAGAAGTTGCTTTGAGCTGTTTTTAAAAGACAAAACTAGGCAAGGCAGAAGCAATCCAGGTAAAACAAAAACTATAAGTCAAAGTCCCAGGACTGCGAGGTACAAGGAAAGCTTGCCTGGAGAGGAAGAGAACCAATGGCTTCTAATGACCAGCTGTAGACTCTGAGCTCTGATCAAAAGGCAGTAAGAGAGTTCTGTTCAAGATGGCATAGAGGGTAGAGGCTTTGTATATCTCCTCTTGCTAACACACTAAAATTGTGATGAAAATAGAGCAAACAGCAAGCAGAGTCGCCTGGGGTTTGGATGAACAGAAGCCCTACAGTTAGGGAGAGAAATAAAAACTCACCTTGGAACAGTAGGAGAGGGCAGAGTCACAAAGCTGGCAGATCCCACACGGGCTGAGTGAGACAGAAGCCATGGCAGCTACAGCTGGCAGGTGCGGAGGTTCTGTAAAAGAGACCAGATTTTCATGGTGACAGGCTTGTTCACTCTGAACTCCTGTGCTGGGGCAGCTGCTGTGGCACAAGGGGGGCCCAGGGACACAGGGCAACACTGAGTTGTAGGGCTCCAGGGCGAGGGCTGGAGGGGAGGCTTTCTCTAGGGCAGAAGTGCTGGCAATATCCATTGATCTTTGGTTGAGCCCTTCCCACTCCCAGTGTGCAATCCCAGGTGCTGCCATAGAGCCAATTTGCCCAGAGAATTCCATGAAGCTCTGCCCTCCCAACTTGTGGCCAACCCAAGCCACATCCACTGGTGTCTTCAGTGTCCCCTGTGCCCTTTGCTGAGCAGCTCCAAGCCCCACACTAGCAGCAGCTAGCCTCAATTTCTGGCATGATCTCTTGAGACAACTATAATCACAGTATGGGTAGCAGCCATCTGTGGATTGCTTGGTGACTCTTATCAGGTGGCCATGAGGCGAACAGGCTGGTTCTAAACTTGGCCTGCAGCTGGACCCCTCTCAAAACTGTGCCACTGGACACCTACTACACAAAGCCCTGCTAGTAAGATTGGGAGACTTAGTAGGGGCTTTACCTAGCACATAGGAACAGACAAAGAAAGACAACCAAAATGGGGAGACAAAGAAGCATGTCTCACATGAAAGAACAAAACAGAGCTCCAGAAAAAGTTCTAAACAAAGTAGAATCAAGCAATCTAACAGATGCATAGTTCAAAACTCTGGTTATAAGGATGCTCAATCAACTTAGGGGAAGAGTAGATGAATTCAGTGAAAACTTTAACAAAGAGATAAAAAAATATAAAAACAGACATGGAAATTATAAAGAGAACCAGTGAGAAATAAAGAATACAATATCTGAGATGAAGAGTACATTAGATGGAATCAACAGAGTGAATGAAGACAAGGATCGAATCACTAATAAACAGGATGGAGTAGCAGAGGACACCCAACCAGAACAGCAACAAGAAAAAAAAATTTTTTTAATTGAACAAAATTTAAGGATACTATGGGAAAACAGCAAGCATAAGAATATTTGCATCATAGGGTTCCAGGGGAAGAGAGAGAGCAAGAAGTTAGAAACCTATTTGAAGAAATAATGGTGGAAAACTTCTCTCACCTAGTGAAGGAAATAGACATACAACCCTAGGAAGATCAGAGAGTTCCAAGAAAGAGGAACCCAAAGAGGCACACACCAAGACCCATCATAATTAAAATGGCAAAGATTAAATACAAAGAAAGAACCTTAAAAGCAGCAAGAGAAAAGCAGTTAATTACCTACAAGGGAGTACCCATAAGACTGGCAGCTGATTTCTCAAAAGAAATCATGCAGGACAGAAGGGCTCGGCACAAAATATTCGAAGTGATAAAAAGCCAAGATCTACAACCAAGAATACTTTATCCATCAAAGCTATCGTCTAGAGTCAAAGGACAGATAAAGAGCTACTCAGACAAGAAAAAGCTAAAGGAGTTAATTACCACTAAGCCAGTATTACAGGAAATGTTGGAGGGACTTCTTTAAGAAGAAGAAAAAATATGTATAGAAATATTAAAAAATAATAGCAATAACTATATATCTATTGACAAGTTCTTCAAATGAGAAAGAATTAAGTGTTCCAGTCAAAAGACAGGGAGGCTAAATGAAAAATAAAAGAAGACCCTTACATATGCTGCCTATGAGAGACTCATTTCAGATTAAAAGACACACTAAAAGTAAAAGGATGGAAAAAGTTATTGCCTTGATGGACCTAGAGGGTATTGTGCTAAGTGGAGTAAATTTAGATAGAAAAAGACAAATGCCATGTGACTTCACATAAATGTGGAATCTAAAGAACAAAATCATCATCGACAACAACAACAAAAAAACATTAACAAACTCATAGATATAGAGAGCGTTTTTGACGCTTACCAGAAAGAAAGGGTGTTGGGAGGGGATTAATGAAAAATGGAAAAAGGATTAAGAAGTACAAATGGATAATTACAAAATAGTCATGGCGATACCAAGTATAGCATATAGGAATATAGTCAATAATATTGTAATAACTATATATGGGGCAGAGGGGTACTAGATTTATTGGGGTAATTACTGTGTGAGTTATATAAATCTCTAATCACTATGCTATACACCTGGAACTAATATAATATTGTATTCCAACTATAATTAAACAACAAAAAATATTGTTTAAAAAAAGGCAATGAGAAATTATCAGGGAAATGGTATACTCAGACGTGTCGAAGGAGATTACTTTCAGTGCATACCACAGAGTTTGGCCGAGTGTAGCTGTTTTATTAATATTCATTTTCTGAGTGACTTGTGTAGAGAAAACAAAACCAAGAGAACAGTTGAGACCATTGAATGGTCAGTGGGGTTGTGAGGTACCAAAGCCAGAACACACAATGGCGATGGGAACAGAGGCAAGCATGTAAGGGATACCCTGGGGAGAAATGCCCAGAGGGAAGTCTTAGAGGTTCTTTCCTTAATGTTCTTGACATCCTGGTTTCCCGTAGACTCCCCTACAAATCTTGATAACTGAAGAAATGTGAGAAATACTCTCAAAAGTTTCACTTTTACTTGTTGTTGAATGCACACACTGACATGTGTCCCCTGAAATTTCCCTGGAGATCACAGGATTTTATTTCACTTTTAGTTCACTTATCTGACATAATCCTTCCTGAGAGTTCTCTTTTGCACAGCACATGATTTCCAACTGTCAGCTGCCCACTGACAGATGCTCACTGGCCTGGAATTGCCCTCTATCTTTTGGCTCTTCACCCTGAATCTTATTCATTCCTCTAGGTTAGTACTAATGTCCCCTCCCTTCTTATATTCCCCCTACCATCTACCTCACCCCTGTCAGAATTAATCTGTCTCTTCAGGACTATCAGGTCCTCTGGGACCACCTCCCCCAGCTCTCATCACCCTCTCCAGACATCATCTCTAGGCACGTGAGGCCTGTGCACATTCTTCCTTATTTCTGTAATCCAGCACCTCACCAGTGCCATATGCCTGGCATTTAGTTGGTAATTGTTAGATTTTGTTAAACTCAACTGTTCAACATGAGTCCAATTAACACTAGAACACTTTCTCTGACTCATGTGTGACTGATAAAGGAGGTCTTTTCTGCTTGGTTTTCCAGGCCCTGCTAAGTTGCTCAGGCCTGATTCTCCCTTTTTCCTGCCCAGAGACAGCTTGGCCTTCTCGCCTGCTCCTCCGTGAAGTATCTGAGAGAAAAACACTGGCCACTCCTTGGCCCCTCTCCAATTCAGCTTCTTCTCTTTACCCTGAATTTTGTTTCTTATAACCTGATTCCTTGTTATTCACCATGTAACTTCTATTTCTCTTCTCCTTTTTTTCTTCTCCAATAGTTCCTAAAATTATTTATTTTAACATTGTATTTTCTTCACCACAAACATGAACAGATATTTTTAAAACTCACATTTACCTTATCTAACCTAGTAAATCCCACTTTAATGAAACAAAAAATATATTTTTAATAAATGTATGTGTGTGTCTTTCTTTTCCACATAGGTGGGGTTGTAATTCTAGCTCCAGGCCTGGGATTCAGTGAAGAACAGAAATCCTCCCCTTTTCCTCAGTGGACAGAGTTCATTGTCTGCCTCCCTGCTTTCAATAGGTAGGATACAGACTTCTATATTTGCAGTGATCCCGCTGTAATTATTTGTTTAGAGCAGTGATTCTCAACACTGGCTGCATAGTAAAATAAAATGTAAAATTTTGAAAAAAAATACCAACACCATCGACAAAACAAGACAGCCATGAGAGTTGATCATTGTTGAAGCTGGATGATGGGTACATCTAATCTTGTATGTGTTTAACATGTTTTATAATAAAAAAAAGTTTAAGAGTACATATATATTTGTACATATTTATATAAATATTTATATCATATCTATTTATATTATATAAACTGGGCCTATAGCAAACCAGTTAAAACTGAATTTTGGGGTCCCTAGACTTAGAATTTGCAGTTGTAAAAGCTTTCCAAGGATTCTGAGGGTTGAAATGAGGACATGGGGACTTGAAGAAGATTGAAGTATTTAAAGGAGTTAACCTCAGACTGTGAACTTTTGATGAAATGTCAGATGACTGCCTCTAGAGTATTTATTCCAAATTTGGATAATTGATCAAATGTTCCTAGAATGGCAACTGAAGAGAACTCATTTATCACACCCTCTATGCTATATTATGTGAAAATAAATTAAAGACCACCAACAGTGGCACACAATAGCTCTTTTTATTTTCTTACTAATGGGTGAGTTTCTGAAGACATAGTCCTTCCTGTCTTATTTGTACTTCCATTCTCAGCATCAAGCACATAGACGGCACCTTGCCATTACCACATAATGTGTGTTAAATTTTTTAAAAAGGAGATGGGATGACATAAGTAGACATTAGGTTAGAATGCCCTGTCAACTAATTGCAAGATTAAGAATACAAAGCTCTGGAACTAGACTGCCTGGGTTCAAATTTCACCTCTGTCACTTAGCTTTCCATCATTCATTGTCTAGCTACTTGACTGCTCAGCACCTCAGCTTGATCATATGTAAAATGGTGATAAGAAAATAACCTATCTCATATGTTTTTTGTGAGTATTAAATGATTATATGCATATCTTAAGCACTTAAAACCATGCTTGACACATAGTAAGCATTCAGTACATTGCAGTTGTTATTAAGAGGACTGCCATCAGAATAGTGCCTGGTACATAGTAGGCTAACAATAAAGGTGTACTGAATGAATGAATGAATGAATGAATAAACATTTTGGTTTCATGATTGCTTGTCTCCTGTTTTACTCATTTCCTTGTACTTTCCAGATAAGTAATATAGCAGAAGACAACTTCTGAATTAAACGTTGGGTTGAGAGTCACAGGGAGTGATCTTGAGATTGGAGTGGATTGAGTTTCAAGTCCAAACTGGGAGGGCTGAGTGAACACTTGGGGGTTTTAAAGTTGAGAAGGATGATGACTACAAGAGAGAAGGGCATTTTTAGTTGAGTTAGTCTGACTTCAGTGCCACAAATAAGAGTGTCCACATATCTCATTCCACCTCTTTACCCTCCAGTTGTGTCCAAAATAAGAATCTGTCTCCTGGCTTAAGCCTGGGTGGATTTTAAAGACCCAGAGTTTTAAGGCAGAGCCAGGAATTTACTTCCAGATAAACACTTTCCCTTATTTATCTTCAAAAATGATTAAAGCTCAAACTCACATGTAATACAGAGTCTTTTAGAGTTGTTAAAATCCGATAGAACTGCAGTACAAGTTTATAAGTGCAGGAGAAATGGGAGAAGGGCTATGATTTTCTCTAGTGGCTGTTGGATTTCCCCTCAGACACTCTTTAGTGGCAGTTGGATTTTCCCTCAGACATTAGTCTTGATGACTAATGTAGAATATTGTTTAAAGAACACAATAATCATAATTATAGGAGATCAGCCCAGCAGGAGCTAAGTATTTCTTTTGAGAAAGAGTAAGAGTGAAATCAAGAAGGAAAGGTAACAGATCTAGCCACAGAACTTAGTGAATTCTTGGTTAAGAAGTTAAGAAAGCCCTTATTCTCAGGACACCAGGAGAATCTAGTAAAAATTTTTGAGTGAGAGAATGATAAATTTGAAAAGTTGGTGAAAGGAATTATCTGGCACAGGTAAATGGAATGAACTTAGAGGGGAAAGATGCTGGAGAAAAGAGACCAGTTCAAAGGTTGGTGCCAAATCCAGGGCCTTACTATGAGTCCAAGGGAATAGACAGGAAGGGACAGATATCAGACATGTTTTAAGGAAACTGAGAGACATAGTGTCTGAGTGTAAATTAGTTATTGGCAGGAAGGAGGAAAATGACCTTTTTTTTTTTCCTTTTTCTTCTTTCTTTTTTTCTTTTTTCTTTCCTTTCTTTGTCTTTCTTTTCTTTTCTTTTCTTTTCTTTTGAACACTAGGATGTTTTGTGTCTAAGATGACTCAGGTTTCAAACATGAATATGGGGTGATAGCAGTGGCTATTACTGTAGGGAGAGGAAGAGCAACTTTGGGAGAGATATTAAGTTGATTTTGAAAGGATTAAGTTTGGGCTGTTGTCAGGACACTGAATGGCCGTATAAAGCAAACAGTTATGGTTTCATCAATGAGAGAGTAAATATTGTAGATCAAGGAGGATTTCTGGGCCTTCATAGGGGCATAGAAAGACTCAAGTAAACGAATAGTCAAAGTACCTCTGAGCTATCTTTTAAGGGAAAGAAACCAACTCTTCTGGGGTAGAGGCAGGGCTGTGGTGGTCATCCCAGGGCCTGGGTATGCCCAAGAGTGAGGTCAGAGGTGTGTTAAAGGCTGGAGGAAGTAGTGTATGTTACTTTCAGAATGTCACTTAGGACCACTCAATATGGAGGTCAAGGGCTGGATGAGAATTCATAAAATTCAAAGATTTTGTTTCAATATAATTTCCTTTATATACAACCAGAGTTTACTCCTGTAGAGATGTTTTAAAGTTAAAATGCAACGTTGGCAGGTTAAATTTCTTACACTTACGAAAAGACACCAACCTTTCCTTTAGAATTAGAAGATCTCTGTGCCTGATCTTCTCTCCTTGCCTTTGCAGATATCATTAGAACACTGTCTTTAATTCAATTCAATGAGCTTTTATTGCATGCTTATAACATGAGAGGCACAGAGAATAAGAAAATTTTGTCCCTGCCTAAAATTAAGAACCTTACAGTCTCATCATAGAAACTTGACGTATATGCAATAAGCTATTAGTCACCACTGCAAGGCAGAATAGATATTCACTAAAATGACATATTGGTGGCCAAGATTCTCAGAAAATGTAGAACTAGAAGAGGACCCTGATGACTGGTAGAACCTAAAAGAGGGTGATAGGGGCACAAAGGCATGAAGATATCATTATCCACAGTATGTCTTAGGAGGATACTGGCTTCAGCACATTAAAATGTTCATCATAGCTCACCCCCCAGAGAGTTTCAATATTCTGAAGATTCTTCTGTCTAAGTGAGTGCCCAGTTTTAAAAGGTAACAAAATCTTAGGCCCCTATACTTCTGAAGGAAAGGTCATTCCAGTTTCACAGATGGGTTACTGGTCAGCTAACTTGGAACCAGTTGAGCACCTTCTGGTAATTCCAGAAGAGAAATCTGATGATTTGGTTTATTTATCTTAGGGAGAAAGATGTTTGAATAAATAATTGCAAGAAAAAATTTTTTTCAACCATTATCAGAGTGTATGTGAGTTGGTATGACATTTTTGGAACATAATCCTGCATTATTAAGTTTTTGGTATATCTGTTGACCCAGCAATTCTCACCAAAAAAATCTATCATGTAGAAATGAAGACACTGCTATGAGAATACATGTACAAAAATATTGATTGTAGCATCATTTGTAGTTGAAAAAAATGGAAACAACCTTAATCTCTATTACAAATAAAATAATTGGCTAAATTATGACATATCCATACTGTGGAATATTAGACATCTAGAGAATAAATTTGATGTATATATACTATCAGGAGAGATATTCATGATATAGTGTTAAGTGACAAAGAAAAATAGTAGAGTTATGTGTGTGCTATGATTTCATTTTTGTTAAAAAAAAACCCAAAACAAAAAACAACATTGTTCATATATATTTGTATTAACGTGGAGAAATCTGTGGAAAGACATACAGAAGCTATTAACACTGATTACCTCAGTGCCATGATAACTATAAGTCTGCAGTTTGACTTGTTAAAATGAACATATTTTGCTTTTGTAATTTTTAAAATGTGTATAGTAAAGTGAAGTGGATTTTGGGGGAGGGAATTAATATGGAGATGAAGATGGAGAAGAAATCTCTAATCTGCTTTAAATGAATCCTGGTACCCAGACCTTGGAGTATAATCTTGCTTTAGGAAGACCTTGTAGGATGACTGGGGTCTTTGTTCAGTAATCACTAAATAATGCCAAAGACAAGGGAATTCAAAGACAGTGGGTGGATGGATAGATTTGTTCCAGTAACCAAAAAAGAGAAAGCAGAGGTTCTTGAAATTAGAGATCAGGAAGTTTGATGTTGATTCCCAGCAAAGCCCAGGAACAAATCATTAAAAATGTGGCTTCCCTATATTTAGGACAGAAAGTAGCAATTACTAGGACCCTGCATGGATTCCTCGGAATTAAGTCATGCTAAAGCTAAATTATTCATATTCCCTGTCTCTCAAATCGGAGGAACATTTCTCATAATATGTAAGTAGTTAATGTTAACATGAGTTAGAGATATATGTGGTGGTTCATCCCCAAAGTATTGATTGATCTCAAGGATGTTTCTAGAAATAGGGCTGTACCCTTGCCCTTTTCCTTTCAAGTTCATAGCTATAGATATAGAAAAGTCTATAAAAATGTCATATATAAATAAACATATATATTTATATACAATAGAATATAAATAATATAAAATTCCATATAGCTTGAAGGGAGAGCTAAACATTTTTGAGGATGAAATCAGGACATGAAAAATTTCTGACAGGTTGGAGAGACTACAACAATAATATGTAATAAAATTGATTTAACATGGTAAGTTAAGTCAGGTTAAAACAAAAATCAGCTCTACAAAAAAAAAAAAGGCAAGCTGGATTAAGAAGAATACAAACTTTTTAAAGTCGAAGAATTGTAGTTAACCTAAGGCAATTCTTGGGCTGAATTAATGGAGGATGATAGTGAAGAACAAGAGAAGATGTAACCTTGCTGTACTCCGCAGGGCTCAGGCCATTACCTGGAATCCAGAGCCCAGTCCTGAGATTGTGGTACAAACTGAACATATTCAGAGCAAAGCGACCAGAGAGAGGAAGGGTCTGGAAATTGGGTCTGTACTGCTAATTGAGGGCAGGAGCTGAGTCTTGTTCATTATTTTTTCTTTCTTCTTGTAACACTTAGAGCACTGTCTTGCACGTGATGGTGAATCTACTATAGAATTGAATTACTGCTGTAACAATCTCTGTTCATTAAAGATCTCAGCAGAGGTTGTAAGAGACGTGGGTGTGGAGGAGACACCCAAACTCCACCTTTGCTCTGCCATCAAGCAGAGTTCCTTGTCAGCCCTCCTTCTTTCCTAACCCCACACACATACCACCTCCTTAAAGCCAGGTTTCCCAAGGTGTGGGCTGTGAACCCCACAACTGAGCAAGATGGTTTAAAGTATCACATAGACCCAGCACTAAATAACATTACATCTCAAAGTGAGATTTCTACTAATGTTTTAATTGATTTTCGACCCACTGACTATATACGGAAGAAAGACTCCGGTGTTGGTAAATTTTTAACAGCTTTCTCAATACATGTAATCTTCCCTTTTTAGTAAGGATAAGACAGGCCTAGGGCATAAAGCCTCAGCAAGTATCTAGTTGGAGATGGATGGTGGTTTTGAAAACAAACAAAAAAAAAAGTAAAGAAAGAGCTTGGAAAGAACTCCAAGCCTGCATATTGGGGAACATGTAAGTTTTTCAGACACAATAATCTTCTACTAGCTCTGATTGACAGTGCAGGAAATAAAGCATGTATGTGAGTATTCTGAAAAATAATATAAATGAAGCCACTTTAAAAAGAAGTTGGAATTCCATCCCAAGAAACTGCCTTACATGTCTTACTCCTCAAACCTTGAGAATGTTAAAACTGGGCAAAATAACCTTTGGACTGAGCCTATGGCAACATCATACCCTAAATTGGAAACATAAAAAGGAAGCGGACATTATGACTACCAGACTGAAAATTAAAGACATTCTTTAGAATTAGCATCATTATGTTAGCTTATCTGCATTTATATAAATTCCTTCTTTCCATTTATGTAATTTTCCCCCTTCTCTTTCTCATAAATACCCCTTGCCTTATCTCCTAATTGAAACACTTTTTGGGTTTCTGCCTGAATGAGTGCTCCCTGAATAGCTATTCTTTTTCTCAAGTGAATGCTTGCTGCCTCACTTTGGTTTTTACTTTTAGGTTAACAGTATTGACATTGTATCATCAGTCCCTTTGGTTACATTTGCACAGACTGGACAAAGACCAAAATTCTCACTCTTGGTCATCTTGGTAACTTGGCCCAAACTGAGCAATTGCATCCTGTTGCTTATATCAGTCACCCTGCCTTTACTGTGGAGAATGAATCAGCAAGTCAGCAGTTTTTTTTTTCAGAGCACATTTATTTAGGTTTTTTTAAAAAAGTCTCAAACAGATATTTGCACACTCGTATTCACAGAAGTGTCCATTAATGGGTGAGTCGATAAACAAAATGTAGTTTATAAACACAATGGAATATTATTCAGCCTTTAAAAGGAAGGAAATTCTGATACATACTGCAACATGGATGAACCTTGAAAACATTATGCTGAGTGAAACAAGCCAAAGGGAGAAACATTGTATGATTGTGTGAGGTACCTAGGAGAGTAGAATGCAGAGACAGAATGTGAAAGAGTGGTTACCGGGGGCTGGGAGGAGGGTAAGTGTGGGGTTACCATTTAATGGGCTCAGAGTTACCATTTGGGATGATGAAAAGAGGTCTGGAGATGGATGGTGGTGATGGCTGCACAACAATGTGGCCGTCTTTAGTACTACTGGATTGTACACTTAAAGGTGATTAAAATAATTTTTAAAGGGGTTAATTTAAAGAAAACCATTAAGCATAGAAGAATCCAGAGGAAGAATTCTGGCTGTGGAGAAAATGGTGAAGGTGTCCTTTCCCCATCATCCACCCCCACATTCATTCTCCACCCTCCTCTGCCCTTCTTTACGCCCAGGGCCACACCAACTGCCTCTTGCCTTCCAGCTTGCAGTTGGAACCACTCAATGAGAATGAGGAAGAAAATAGAGTGAGGTCGGAGAATGTTTCTCTGGCTCTCTCCCTGCCTGGCGATCGTGTCCCTTGACCGAAGGTCCCACGGCCCTCTCTGGCGCCAGGTTCTGATGCCCCTTCCTCTTGCTGTCAGCAGCAGCTCCCACCGCTGCTAGCCCCTCACATGATGCCAGCCCATGTGGTTTCCCCACTCTCTACTAACACCTTTGTAAATAGTCCCTTATTAAATTCCCCTCAAATTACCCAATTTGAGTGCACCCTCTCTCTCTTGCTAGACTGTGGCCAATACAAGGTTATTTACAAAGGTCAAACTTTAGGAAACTGACCCAAAGAAAATCTACCTACATTCCCTAGAGCTCTCTCTGATCCCCTAAACCTTCCAGATATCTGGAGCAGGCAATGGCAGAGGACGGAAATGGTGCCATATTCCATCCACCCTTCCCTCTATTCCTCTCTTGTTCCAAGCGCTTCTTTCCTATTTCAATACAGAGAATTCAGTGTCTACTGTTTCCTCCAATCCCACAGACTATAAATCACATGTTTGGTATGTAACAGAATTCCAGTCCAATAAAACAATAAATGGTTCAGATATTTCATGGAGTTTTATTTTTTTTAAAGCATTTTCCCTATATACGTTTCTATTGAATCCTAGGTATAGATGCCCAAGGATGTGGGGGTAATTGCTCTTAAGTATGAACAGGGAAGCTGAAATGGTATCTGTGTAAGTCTCTTCTAATTGGAAATAAAGATAAAGTTATGTGAAATAAGCTATCTTTCCCCTCTAAGGTGGCAAATTATATGGGAAATAAACAACAGCTTTGCTTCCATTCTTAGTAGTAATGGCCTAAAATAAGTTGAAATCCACCCTCACCCGAAATCCAGAGAAATGTGGCCTTTCTCATCTTATACTATACACACGTTATTTTCAGGTCACGAGAAACAGTCACACCTGCTTGTAAGTTCACTGGCTCAGGTAAGCAGACAGTCTTTTTACTGCAAGAGAAGAGCAACAAGAGGGTATGTGCTCAGGGCAGGTTCTTTCTGGTCAGGAGAAAGGGCTAGGAGTTGTGTGCTCTTATGTTTCCATGGTATCAAGTTAAAGAAGTCTGCAGTCATCTACTATGGGAGCCTAGTCCTTTCCTCTGAGCTCCCGGGGTGGTTAAGACTAATAGCATAAAGGCCTGCTAGAGGCAGGGTAAAGGGGATAGCGAGCATCAGTCCACAGCCATGAATGTGACCAGTAGAGGCTGAGGAGAAGGGGGAAATACAGTTAGCAATCTTTATTCCAATAAAATCTTATACAGAAACCAAATAAAACAATATTACACACATACACACAGGCGTGCGTGCGCACACCTCTGTGTGTGTGTGTGTGTGTGTGTGTGTGTGTGTGTGTGTGTATTCAGATTAAACGGAGTTTCTTGTACTGAAGTGGGGATGTGGATTTAAAGTCCACCCTCTTTAGCTTCCTAACATCCTGAACCCAAGATGGCCCTGCAGGAGTTTCAGGAAAACCTTAGGTCTTTGTCATTTCTGTATCAGAGAAGCTAATCACTGTGATGAGATCGCGCCTCAAGTGTCACCTAAGGTCAAGACTGGCCTTCATGGGTGCGTCTGGGGCAGGGCAGATGCTAGGCTTACTTGTCATTGACGGGCAAAGGAGCAGTGCAGAACTGCCCAACAATCATAGTCTGGTCTTTTCTCCAAGCCCGGTGGGAAGCCTGAAACTTGAGGTTCACTTGGTGTATCTGGCACTGAGGATCAGGGTGAGCTAGGACTCCTTTCCCGTGTAGCTGCTGTCTAGGTCTGCAAGGGAAAGGGAGAGTAAGTCATAGCACTTTGGCCTTTGCTTCCCCTTGGCTCCTATGGGGCTCTGCTGGCAGCACTGGTCAGCCGTCACACACGAGAACTAGCTCTTTGAAGGTGGGGACCACAGTCCTTTGTATCTCTTCCACCAGCCCCTCTGCTCACACATCCACACCTTTGAAAATGAGTCAGAAAATATTTGTTCATTTTTGAAAGTAAACAAGTGGACACTGCAACAGAATAGTAGCTCTGGGGTTTTTACATTTGGAAAAATGTCCCTTGTTGTTAGATTTTTAGTTGGAAAAGATTCTAACTCTCAAATCCACCAACCTAGAAGTAGAGCCCTCTTTTAGAGCAGCGGCCCCCAATCTTTCTGGCACCAGGGACCAGCGCTCCTTTGAGAATCTAATGCCTTATGATCTGAGGTGGAGCTGAGGCGGTGATGCTAGCGCTGGGGAGAGGCTGCACGTACAGGTGAAATTTCTCTTGCTCACCACTCACCTCCTGCTGTGCGTCCCGGTTCCTAACAGGCCACAGACTAGTACCGGTCCACGGCCCAGGGAGTGGGGACCCCTGTTCTAGGGCTACTCTATTTTAGACGGAGTAAGATTGTATGGATGGTAAAAAACAAAGAAAGAAACAAAAATATAGGTCTTGAAGCCAGACAGAGCTGAGGTGAAATCCAGATTTTGTCTTTTCCCAGCTGTGTGACTTTGGAATCACACAGCCCAGGTCCAAAGCCTGGCTCTCTCACGTGCTAGCTATGAGTTTGAATCATCCAGTTTGGTAGTATTGACTAAGCCTGGGGCCCAAAGTGAAAACACGACCCAGGTCTCTCTTAACCTGCCACGTTGGCCTTCATCCTCCGAATCCCACTGGCTTGTAAGATTCAGGAACCACTTTGGACCTGAGTCCTGTGACAAAGATGGAGAGCAGAGTGTGACATGATCAACCTGGAGAGGTGCTACAAAAAGGCCTGTGGGACCCTAGATAAAGGCAAGACTCATTTAGAGAAAAGAGGCCAGCCAAGAAAGTCACTGAGCTTGGCACAAGCCAGGCCTACCTCACAGAGCTTTGAGGGTGTTCTGTGGGAGAGAAGAGAAGGGATTTGCCTCCTGTGCCCTGGTTCTGGCAGCCAATTCTTTTGAGTCCTCTTTGAACTCAGAGGCTGTGGGGGCTGTGCAAAAAAGGAAGAGTGGGGACATGAATCAGCCAGCATGTTTGCCCTTTCCTTTCTGATGTCTGTGGTGATGAAATGTCTTCTTCATGTACTTCTTAACCCAGGGTTAATCATATAGTTTGTTTCTTCCTTTTGAGGAAGATCCTGTATAACTTTGTTTAAAAAGCTACTCCTTTTATGATAAATTTCAGAACTGTTTTGAAATATTTCAGAGGAAAAAATAAGAAAGTTGTTTGCTTTAAGAAGCTGTTTGAATGAAGAAGCTTGCAAACTTGGCGTATGAAGGACTCTGTGAGTAGCCTGAGGACGTAGCCCAGGTAAAATTTCTAATTAGAAGAAAATCTTGGGGTTTTATAAAGCTATAAAAAGTAGGGGAAAGAACACACACACAAACCACCCCACCCACCCAAATCTACGCCCTCCTTTTAAAAAAATTACTGTTCTGCAAGAGAAAAGAAAATCCAAGGAATCAAAGATAATCATGTTCTGAGAGCATTCTTCAAAAGACTAATACAAATCTTTTGGGAGAGGGGTGAAGACATTTGTCACTGTCTGTTTAAATTGCTCAGGGAGCCTTTAAAAGCATAACTATTGGGGTTACACCCAGAGGTTCGGCTGTGACTGGTCTGAGGTGGGGTTTGGCGGCAGTACTTTCCAAAGCTCTCCAGGCGAGTGCAACCAGAGCTGTGTGTGTGTCATTGTCACAACCTCTGCCATTGTTGGCTCATCTACCAGTGGGCTGGAGAGATGTTGAAAACCCCCCTCCAGAAATAACATGGCCTTGAAACAATCTAAGGAAAATTATTTAGCTACTATCTGCAGGACTCATGTAGGCACCTGAAGATCCACACTGGAGCCCTGACTGCCTGCCATCTTCGCTATGTGGCCTTGGTGAGCTGGAACCCTGACTGGTGGCAGGTGTTTGGGAGCCAAGATTAGTGCTCGTCTCAGCAGCCATTTGTCTTCCCTGATAGCACGGGTACTGTGTGCAGCCTGAGAATGGTACCCAGATCCAAATCTGATCCAGTCACTCACTTCTTTAAAACTCTCGGTGGCTCCCCAAACTCTCACAGGATAAAAACCCACATCTTTAATCTGTCCTTCAAGGTCTGGCTTAGTCTGGTCCTGACTTGCCCTCCAGCCTCCTCTCACTAGGTCTCACCCTCCGCTGCTGCCCACTTTCAGTGTCATATTCTCACTAACCCCTGGTTTGGATCATCTCTCTACTCAAGCATCATTTCCTCATATTCAGTCAGTATCCTTCTTACATGTTCTCATAGCACCTGCTACTGTAGACAATTGTGCATTTCTATGTGTGCACACTGGTCATTGTCCTGTTTGTGCTCCATCCATTCTCCTGTAACTCACGTTTCTCAGGCTCCCTCTGCAGCAGGTTCCAGAGAGGTCTAATGCACAGGAGACACGCACAGGTAGGAGATTGCTTTGGGCAATCATTCCTGAGGGGCTGTGTTTCCTCTGTTTCCAGCTTCTGCCAGCAGCACCCCATCTGACTTGTGCTCTGCCAGTATCTCCCTTGGCTTTGTCCCTCCAGCCCTGGGGTGCAAGTGGCTCCTCCTGTGATCTCTGCATTGTGTCTCCATCCTCTTTTGGGATTGCCAATGCTCCCAATTTATCATTGGTACCCTGAATTAAATTTCTTATATTGGACCACCTATTTGACTTGGGCTCTGGTTTCTGGACTAAACCCTGACTGAGACAATGACTTATCTAATTAGTGTGTCTCCTACTGGTTTGTGAGTAACTAACCAATTGCTTTTTAAAGAAACATGAACTGCTGAGTTTCTCTCCCCACCAAGCATATGATAGTTGACGTTCTCTGCCCTCCCACCTCAAGCCTGGTCCCAACCAGCTGAGAGGCCCAAGTGTAGCCCAAAAAGGAAAGGAAACGCTCAGCTCCCATTATAAGAACTGTTTTGGTACTACCCAGCATCAAGCCTGCTGGCCCTCTCTTTGTATTTATTTGCTAGCTGACATTTTGCCTGCAATTCTGTTCTGGTGACTGCCCCAGTACTGCCTCCCTGCTCAGGTTCTGGCCAGCCCTCTCTGGGCTAGTGGCTGAGGCCCTCCTACTTGCTAACATCCCTGATACCCTCTGCCTGGATTCCTGAGCACTATTTTCTATCAGAGACCAAATTCATATGTTCTCACCATCTTTTGGGACACTCCATCACTGCTGCCTGCATGCCTGCCTCATCTGCTCTTGTCTGCATACACTATGCTTGGACCCAGTGCTGATCCTGAACCTGGGACTGTTGCCCAGCACATGCCTGTGGGTACATCTGTGGTAGATTCTGCCCTCAGCTTACTGGGTTAGGCTAACACATCAGTGATGACACAGTGCCTGTCCTGGTGTGTGTGTGTGTGTGTGTGTGTGTGTGTGTGTGTGTGTGTGTGTGTGTAAAATGAAAAAGCAACTATGTCCTAAGAAGAGAGGCCAGCCATGAGAAACACCTACTTACATGGTGATCTTGACTGAGGAGGTGACATTGCTGCTAAGGAAAGTGACCACAATGCTGGTGTCCTTGTTTCTTGGTTCCTGCAAGTAAAACTCCACGAAGCTATGATGCACTAGGAAACCAAAGCAGAGCAGATGACTGGACTAGAGATCTGTGGTTGCAGTGCCCAAAAACCCCCAAAGAGCAGCAGTACAATTAGGAATCTCAGCTCTACCTCTTAGTAGCTGTGTAACCTAGATCAGATTACCTGGCATCATAGATCCTCAACTTCCTCAAGTATTAATCGTGGAAAATAAAAATATATATCACCCAGGTCCTAATGAAAATTAAATGAGTTACTACCTACAAAGTCCTTAGATGGGCCCTATGCCTAGGAGCATTCAATACATGTTAGTTTTTACTATTACTTGTAATGCTAGAATATCCCACTCCTCCCTGTTTGGTGATATTATCTTGGTAGTATCATTTTGAAAGAACCAAAAGGATCTATGTTATACTAAATATAATATAGCAAACCCCACCACCACCACCACCATACACACAGTGTTGAGGAACCCACTTGTGTGCAGGAGGTGACTACTTCCCTCCATTGTGGCAGCTGGGTGTCTTGTGGCATCTCCACCACCCTGGGTAGCAGTGTAGATGCTGACTCCAAAATCTATACTCTTTCTATTCCACCACTTGCCTCCACACTCACTTCTTTGCCATTCTTCTGAGAACCTGCTTACATGTTTACAACCACGTTTCTCTGTCCTCATCTGTCCTCACTGCCAAAGCTTGTATCATCAACATGGACTGTGTGAGCAGCTTAGCTCAAGGTGATACCCCTGAAAACTGCTATCTCTCTGGCAAGAGAGATTAAAGAGTACAGCCTCCCTAATACCCCACCTTTTCCTTACTAAGGTGTAGGCACATCCAGTGGCATTTTTCAGCAACTTTGGTCTTGGAGCATTTTCACAGACTCTTTGGTGATTGAAAAATAGCTGAAGAGACAATCCTTCGCCTTTCCCTTACCTGTCCTTTTTCATTTGTCCTATTTTATGGGTGAATATTAGGAGGCTATTGATTGGATTTAGGTGGACTCAGCACTAAGATAGAGGAGTACTATGACCTTCTGGGCTCTTGGGGTTAGTAACAAGACTCAGAACAGGTGCCAAGATGCCAAGAACCCATCAGAAGAAAAGAGAGCCCTATATGTCTCCTCTCCCCGCCCCCCCCCCGCCCCGCACACTGCTAGAGGAAGCGTCACACCCCTTCCATCTCTCTTTCTCAGTTGTTAACTACAGGATGTAAATTCTTATGGTGATAGGCAAGGCTGAACTGAAGTGGATAATTGCAATGTGGAAAAAAGGCTAACTCACATAAGCTTTAGGAATTTAATACTCTGGACTGAGTTTGATATGTTATATTACTTCTTCTTTGCCAGCAGGTAACATTGATTAAGAGAGTTTCCAAAGGTTCTACTTATCCCTTCTCTGCATTATCTTGAAACCCCAGGAGGGCAAGCTCTGCTAATATTAAGTATGTGGGAACTGGTAGCAAAATCCAATTTGTGCAGGAGCATGGCATGGGAAACAGCACACAGAGCCCTGGATGGTTAATCAGAAGACCTGGACCCAAGGCCGACCCTTCTGCTGACCTGCTGTGTCACCTTGACTAGGTCATTGAACCTCTCTGTGCCTCAGTTTCCTCATCTGTAAACAATAACCCTGGCATCACCTCGTAGAACATGATAAGGATTAAATGAAGTAGTCAAAAAAGGGCTTATTGTGTGAAACATTGGTCTACAAGAAAAAAGTAATACTGTTAAGAAATATACTATTTGGAGAAAGTTCTCTGTCCTGCTTGTGCATGCCGGGCAAAGGTTAAGGGTGACCACTGTCCTGGTGAGCACGCTAAGGCCAAGCCCAGAGCCATGATGACCTGGGAGTGGGTGAAAGCGGGGAGCTGCCAGTTGCCGGCACCACCTCATATACCAGGTGGAAGGCGTATGCATACCCCTGGGTCAGGGAGGATTTTTGCTTGAATGCTTAGAACAGAAGGCTCGAAGCATGCAGGCAAACAAGTGTTTATGCTGGCTAGTTTTTTCTGTGCCCCTCTGAGGTTTTTGAACAGACAGGACAGTGCTTCTGGGGGCACGGGGAGGGGGGTCTCACAATAAATATAAAACAGTTGGGAAAATTATGGCTACATGAATCTACCTCAACAAAGACCTTAAAATGCTTGTAACCTCTCCCCAAGTTCCTCCCAGTTTCCCTGCAGCAGGTCAGCCTAGCTGTGCAGACAGGGAGGAGCCAGTTCAGGTTGCCACAAAGCTGCCCAGGAGCTGAAAGTGGAGCTGGATGTCTGCTTCACACAGCGATGCCTCTGCCACTGAACAAAGCATCCTCCCTCAGGCTGACCTCCAAGGGACAGTGAGGACTCATGACTAACTGAGAAATATGGCTGTAAAGGGCAGGTTCTCGGAAGATGGGCAAAAAAGTGAGTGTGGAGGCAGGTGGTGGAATGGAAAGAGTGTAGATTTTGGAGTCAGAAGGCCTGGAATTGAATCCTGACTTTTTACCCAGCTGTGAAGCTTTGGCACATCACTTAGTCTCTCAGAGCCTCCTTTTCCTCACACTTTCCTCTCAGAGTAGAGTTATCAAGCGAGGTGATAGCTGTGAAAAGCCCACAGGTGACTCTTGTAACCCACTTTGTTCCTAAGAGGTAGCCATGAAATCTCTCTGACATGAAGTTAGACGCAGCTGCATCTAGTCTCCCAAATTCTCCAATTCATAAGAGGAAGAAAATTATTATTGGGTTCCAGTCACTGCTAGTGCCTTCCTACATACTATTTTATTTTATCCTTGCAATTGATTATTTAAGTAGGTACTGTTATTGTTCCCATTTTCTACTTAAGTATATAGAGATTCAGAAAGTTTAAGTAACTTGCTCCTAAACACAAAGCTGGTAAGTGGAGAAGCTGAGATTCAAATCCAGGTCTATGTGACCACAGAGTCTGAGTTTGGGCTCCTTATCACACTGAGGCAGGCTTTCTAGAACCAAGAAGTTATGACCACAAAGATCTCTCCACCAAGCAGGCTCATCAGAAAATCAGTTAGAATTAGCATGGCCATATAATTTATCATTCTAATCAATTGTCCTGTACACACAATAAACCCAGGACCCCAAGAGAACAAGCATAATCCAGGAAGTAGAGTCACCCCAGGTAAGATGCAAATAGCATAGGAAAAGATGATGGTTCAGCCAGTAACATGTATTTTATAGATTCTATTTTCTCTCACATTTAATATCTTTTACAATCATTGGCACCTTAGCTTCAATGAAATGCAGTGGTTAGAAGCAACAATGAACAGAGGAAAGATGTATGTAAGAGGGAAGGAAGGCGGAGAGAGAGTTTAGTATTCCTCAGGGATCCTGACCTAGGAGGGCTGCCAGGGTGGGAGACACATAGGATGGACACCAAGGAGCGGGTAAAAAAGTATTCAGGAAGGAAGAAGCCAAAGGAACTCCCAAATACCACTCTAGAGAGAACTCACACTGTGGGTTGGGAATGAATTAAGATCACTGTATAGACAGGTAAATTTTCCTAAGTCCTCATCCATAGTAGAGTAACAGGTTGAATAAGCTCTGAAAGTTCTGGTTCAATCTGAGGCCAGTAGCAGCTGTGCCCCAACCACCCCATGACATCTTTGACTCAGTTCTTTACTTCCCACTTTGACTACCATGCTGGGCTGGACACAGCCCAAGCCTGAGCCCTGAACTGTGCCAGACAACACACTGGCATACCTGAGCCATTCATTTTCCCCCAAACTCACCACAGTATGGAGCCCTGGAAGTTGTCAGGAGGTAGACTCTCACTTCCTTGGGAAGTGGCTCTATCTTGACACCACCTTGTTCCACTATCCCTGGAAGTCAAGAAACAAAGACAACAGAGCTCTGAGCAGGCCATTTCATGGTCCCATGGCACCCAGCCATGTATTGATCAATTCATGCACTCATTCATCCTATGAACAACTACACTGCATACTCATTATGTGCCATGCTCTATGATGAGTCCCGGGATACATGCAACTTAGTCCATCAGGGGATAAACATACAAGTAAATAGACAATACATTCTTCAGATCATGTGGCCCATTCTTAGGAGGTATTTCTAAGAAATTTGAAATTATGTCTTCAACTTGCAAAACAACCTACAGACTGTTGTTTAATGGCATTTGTATTCTGTGTGGTAGGAGCACAGGATATGCTTGACCTGAAGAATAGTGATTGACAAGCTGGGAAAGGGCATTCTGGGCAGAGAGGGTAGTTTGGGCAAAGAACACAGGGTAAGGATACATGAAATACTCTTGAGAACACAAGTAGTTAGCATCCCTAGGGTGTTCAGTGCCAGGGAAAGTGTAGTGAGGGATGAAACTGGGCACTGTCTGAAGTGGTTGTTACATCTGCCAGTCTGTCATATCTAAGGAAAATTGTGACATATGCCCAATCAGTAGGAAGTAATATTGATCTGCTTTGTCATGAGAAGCTATTCCTACTTTACCATTTTGTCAAGTTGGTATCCATTTCATTCATGTAAGGCAATGACAAGCTGATGCAGCTCTTGGTGGCAGCCAGTGGTGAAAGGTAGAAGAATGAAGGAGGAGAAGGAACAAGTTACACTTCTCAGAGTTTTTGCTGGAGCCCTTCATCCTGATTAACCCCAGGGGGTTCGCAGCAATGACACAGGTGAGTGGAGGCCAGGTTCCTCAGCCATACCTGAGCTCTTCTCCCCAGACTGGTCTGGATCACCCAGGAATGTGCCCAAGCCGACCAGCACTTAGGCACCTCTCCAGCTGCCACGTGGTCACCACAGCCTCACAACTCTGAAGTGGGTCACATGTGCCACTCTTGGGGAATCCCCCACAACACCTGATTTAAGGTCTATCTGGAGTTCAAGAATAGCTGGCCCAGCTAGAAAGACCTATATCAAGCATTCAGTCTGTAAGTGGATGTAGGGGCTCAGGACTGTACCAATGTTTCTAGAGAATGTCCTGAAACAGGACTTGCAGAAGAGGGACTATGTGTGCAAAGGATGTATGCTGAGCGAGTACGGCATCAGGCAGCAGTAGAGAGGGTGAGGAATGGGACACAAAGGGCCAATGCCATCTTCCAGGTGAGAAGAGGCTGAGCACCTCATCGGTTACATTTTCTCTACCCCAATTGTGAGGATATCTTGACCACAGGAGATCAGGACTTAAAGAGGTGACAACTAGCAGGACTTGAACTTTCCCCAAATTGTCAAAGGAAGCCAAAGAGATAGAAGTTACCGATCCTTGGACAGGAAAGCAGAAAAGGATTAAAACAATCCAGACAGTGTCCAGCAAGAAAGGCCTTGTAGCTGGTGCAGGGAAAGGCCATCAAAGGACAAGAATTCTCCAGGGCGCTGATGTAGAGGTACACGGCCCTCATGTGATCACAGATCAGGTAACTGTAGCCTGAACAAGGGTGAGAAAATACAACCAAGATTCTATTTTAAGCCAGACGGAAACTCCCTCAGGCTACTTACAGTAACTCTACTGAATATTCTGTTTCAGCAGGCTATAAAAATATGGGATGTCCCCTGAACCGCATTTAAACAGTATTACTGGACATGATTATTACATTCTTTCTTCTCATTTTCTGGTCATACTTAAGCTTAATATATGAAGAAAATACTACTTAATTTGAGACCCATTCTTCCATGATGATGTAAACTCTCTTTCAGAAAATGAGAGCATACAGAGTTAGTTACTCTGACCCTATTTCTCAAAATGGATATCTGTCTGCACATTTTACCTTCTTCATCATCACCCACAGAAACAACCTTTTACAAAAAATTTTTTTTTAATAATCTCATTATACCCAACCAAGATGATCAAGGGAGCCAGCAGCAGTTTGTAGTCAATCTCTGAAAGCCAATGTGCCCGTCAAGTTCACTTGGCCAAAGGATTGATAATACTGGGTTTGCCAAATGACTCAGTTCAAAAAATTTGGTATTCTTCTTATTGTTTTTGTTTAATATTTAAAATTTTATAATAACTCACATTGGTTTAATTGGCTAGAGCTAGGTGAGCCACAACTCCAGGTTTCTGGGGTCTTCAGACTCTCCCCTTCACCTTGGGACTCCCCCAACTCCAACTCTGAAAACAGTAACTACATCTGAGCTATGGGTTGATTTTTCTTTCTCTCGGGATTGGGAGCCTCTAGAATCAAGCTTCTTCCAGCTGCGACAGGGAGCTGGGAGACATAAACTTAACTCTTCTCTAGTTGTGTTATGAAGAAAAAATAAAATATGGCCAACTAAATGCCATAGAAATTTTCAAAAGCCATTAAAATTAGACTATCTTACCTGATAAAAATTACTAGAAAACCTATAAATTGTTAAAAACAGCAGTTTTTGGGAAATCAGTAAATTTGGTGAACTTAATTAGTGGTTATTCAATATAATTGTCCAAAGAATCTTTAAAATGTCAAAAATTTGGTAAAGCAAGAAGATATTTAAAAAGAGAGTAAACAGAAATCAGGATAAAATTCCTGATTTCCATGGAATGCTCGTAGGTTGGCTATATTCATAAGAAGAATATAAAAAGACTAAACAATCCCTGATGCATTACTGTTGACAAATTTAATGTTATTTAAAATGATGCTAAAAAGAATATATATTCTTTTTATTCTGTGTATATTCAAAAATAACATTTCAGAAAAATATATTTAGAAGAGAAGAAATGTATATTTGTTGAATGTATTTTAAAAGATTATCTTTAAAACAATTTTGGAGAGCTGTTAAATTTAGTTAGTTTGGGGATATGATCATGCAGTGAATTGATCCTTTGGCTAACTATTTTGAGCACATCAGCCTACTTCTGCTGCAATTAAGCTCTGCAGAGGATGTAGCTAATATGGATTATACCATGAACCAGGGCCCAGGAGGGATAGAGATTATTGCCTTGAGTGATATAGTACCATGGCAGTGCCTAAGAAGTGAGGAAAGCAGTATATGGATGATGCAGGCTTTCACTTTTCAGGCTCCTCCCCCCAGAATTTCTGGGCTTCAAAGATATCCATTCATAAGTGCTTACTAAGGCATTATGGGATGTAGCAAAGGACACTGGAAGATAAGACATCCTGTGGCCCATTCTGGCTGACTCAGTACGAAGGCTTATGGTGAATTCTGCTGTCTGGGAAGCCAAAAACCAGCTCTCTCAGGCTTTCTGACCTGCATGAATGAAGGTGGGACAACCAGGTTGGTCTTGGCCTCCGTTGACGAAGTAGTCCACATGTCCGACAGGAATTCGAATACCCAAATCTGAAAAAGGTAGAACTCCATTACCTTCTTACTGCAGGTGCGTATTTTCCGGGTCGCATAGCGGAGTCCACTGGCAATACAGCCTGAGGTGTGACCTTGGGAGCCAACCTACTATCTATACTGAATGGCTGCCCACCTCACTTCTGAGTGCAGTGAGACCACAGAACTGGCCCTTAGTTTTCTAAAGGGGGTTTCCTACCCCTAAAGGAAGCAAAGAAGAATAATTTCATAAGAGGGTGCTCATATTTACCTAGTAAAATGAAGAAAAACATCCCTTAACATAACTTTTAATACAGCAGTAAATGTCATAAGTTAGGTAAATTTCCTTGTGAAATAGTTTCTCTTTTGCTTCAAGCAATAGTTCAGATATATATGTTTGGGACCACACTTCCACATTATCCTACATACTTTTGTGTTCTCCTAACTGTGCAGACATATGACCTGTCTACAAAGAGATGAATTTAAAAGACTATAGACTTTATTTTATGATTGTGACCATATCTGACCCCTCAGAGTGGGTCAGATCTAGCTGCCAAAGACATGCTTCTCTCCTTCATGTTACTTGTCATTACTGTAAGCAATTTACTGTGTATTATTTGTTTAATGTCATCTATCCAAGGGTTAAGCCATAACCTAGAAGTTATCCTTCAGTCCTCTCCATAACTTGTCTCATCAGCTCTATCTCCAAAATATATTTCGTATCTTTCTACTTCTCTTTGTCTCTACTGCCGCCACCCTAGCCCGGGCTGCCACCATCCCTCACCCAGACTCTTACTGCAAACACCTTCTAATGTGCCCCCAGAATCCCCTTGGCACCCTGCTGCAGTCTATTCTCTGTATAGCAACCACAGTAATGTTTTAAGGAAACCTAAATCACCCCGCCCCATCCTCAGATTATAGAATAAAATTCAAATAGATTCCCATGGCTAGCCTGGTCCTTCTCCCCTCTTCTGCAACTTCACTCAGGGCCTCACTCACTACACTCTGTCCTGTCCCTGCTCACTTTTGTTTTGACTGTCCTCACCAGCTAGAATGTTCTTCTCCCAGCTCTTCTCAGGGTTGACTCATTCACATCTGCGAAACCTCACCTTAAATGTCATGTCTTTGGACAGACTTCTTCCTCAATAATCTTACTTGAAGTAGACTCCCTACCCAAGTCACCTTCTATCTCATATCCTTCATTATCATAATCGCAATGTGTAATTACCTTTTCTATTTATTTGTATGCAAGGTCCACATCAGCAGGACCTTTACCTGTCTTTTTTCTGCTATGTCCTAAATACCAGCACAGTAACTAGCATACATGAGCGCCTAATAAATATTTATTAAAGGAATAAATTAATGAACGTTTGGCCTATTAGCCAGTAAATTCCATGTGGGCAGGGACCTCATATGATGCTTCATTCACTGCAGTATTCTCAGTACCTACCACATAGCTCAATAAAGATTGATTGCATAAATGGAATGTTGTTTTTTCCTTTGGTCACATTAAAAAAAGGTTCCAACTTTGAAGGGCACTGAGAAACCTAGCTCAGGTAAATAGGGGCCTAATAAGTTACCTATTTAACAAATTTAGGGACAGAAGGGAATAATCTTGTTAATTAACAGGATAAGTAAACCTAGGTTAGCACCTAGGCAGAGGCTTGTGGGCTTTTGTTTCCTATCCATGAGATAAAGATGGGAAAGAGGGTTGAACAATATGACTATTTCAGTTTCTTCCGGAATCACGAATCTGATTCTTGAATGCTAAAAGAAGGCTTCTCATCAAAGGGAATGAGACATGGACATCTCTCATTTGAATTACAAACAATTCTGGTAGGATCAGATGTTACTTCTTCTATCACCCACCATGCCGAGCACAGCGCCTAGCACAGACTCATGGGCATTTGATATTCAGTCAAAATGAGAAGGAATGTCCACTCTCTTTCTCAGCCAGAGAGAAGAGCTTAATTTGGTCATAATGGATTTAGAGTTGTGTGTCTTTCCTGTGCCTGTCACTATTAAAAAGGAGAATTCTCATTTTTCACTTGACTGAGGGCTGGGCTCCTCCCCTCAGAGGCCTGGGAATCTGCCCCAGAAATAGAATGCCCCAATCTCCTGTGGCCAGGCATAGTCACCCTGAAAAATCAGCTTGACTTTTACATATGTCAGCAGGTAGCAGTGCCCACTCTGATACTACCTCATCGCAAGATTTAGTGTTGAATCAGAGTGTTGAATCTTTGACCCACATATGAGAAATCTCCTGCTGCTTCTGGCTAAAAATCGAATCATTCATCTCAGTGGTCAGAAAATGACAGTGCTGGAACAGACTTGAAAGATGCCAGGAAACTCCTTGTTATGCAGTAGCTCAGAGGGAAAGAGAATCTTTTCCACGCCATACAGCTAAGTACTAGCCCCCTAGCCCTGCCCTGTGTTCAATCCCCAGCCCAGTAATGTTCCCCAGCTCACTGTCAGTGTCTGTATGGATAGCTTCCACAAAAAGAGCATCTCCAGCATCTAGGCGCTCTTCCAGGCTGGCTCTGGTATACTCCGGTCCAGCAGGGTCCAGGCCTACAAGGACAGACTGATGTCAGGGCACCCTTTCCTCTCAGCCACAGGAATCTTCATAGACATACCACACACCTACCCAGGCAGTCTTTCCAGGGTCAGAGTCCTCCAAAACAAGGACTCAAGAGTAGGGAACTAGCTCATGACCCAGGAACTCCTACTCTATTGCCTCTAACCTCCCAATAACCCACATTTTCTGGCTCTAAGATGAACTTGATAACACCAGTCATTCGGTAATGGTTAATGTGAATAATATTAATCCTCATATAGTAATAACAATAGCTATAATTTTTTAAGCAAAAATTTCTACATATCAAGCCTTATGCTGGGTCATTTTACACACTATAGTCCTCACAAAGACACTGAGTAAATATCATTAACCCCATGTCTAAGTTTGAATCCCTTTCCCTCTTCCTCCCCAAAAGCAGACCCTAAGACAAGGATTTAAAATGCAAGGAACTTATTTGGGAGAATATCACAGAAAACATAGTAAAGAAGTTAGAAAATGAGTCATAGAAGGAATGGAATTTTTAATGAATGGATCATCACTTTAGGCACATGGGTCCCATCTCACTGGAGCTTCTCTGAGGAATTCTGTAAAACATGACTCAGAATTGTTCTGTTAGAGAGTAGTTGCCACACAATTTTAGCCCCTTTTTGATTGAAAGTAGCTCTTGAAGCATAAAGCATATTGTATTTTTGCAAGTATTTGCATATTGATTAAAGGTAACTTCCACAGTGGGCCAAGGAGATATGAGCTGTTACAATCCAACTTACTATTAACCTAAAAATGAAAGTCCTTTCAAAGTAAGAGACAGGTGAATGATCATGTGCCCAACTAAAATCCAGCAGTTCCAGTGTTAAAGAAAAAAGAGGTAATAGATATTGAGGAAATTGTCATGCTCTGCATACTTTCCTTAAAAAATAAATGAAATATTTTAGAGAGTTTCAGTCTAGTTGGCAGAGTGGGTAAACACTGTGCTTGCCTCCTTTCATGATCACATTAAAATTACAACTAAATATGAAACAATCAACCTGGAGATTCCTCTGAAGCCTACCTGAACAGAATTCCTGTAACTAAAGATATAAAGAAAAGGCCACATCAGTACTGGTAGGAGGGGTAGAGATGAGAAAAAAGCTGGCTGCACATCCACATGTAGCGCTAAAGTATGGGGAAGGATATCTTGCCTGAAGAGATTCTGCCAGAAGAGCCAGGGCTCCAACCCCATGCTGGAGCTTCCCAGACCAGGGTTCCAGGGCTGGGAAGAGGATTTACACAAAATCTGGATGTAAAAATCAGCAGAGATTGTGCCATCGGTAAGACTAAAGGCTGACAGAAACCATTCAGAAATGGAGAATGCAATAACTGAAATAAAAAATACATTAGAAGGAATAGACAGCAGATTAGAGGAAGCAGAGAAATGAATCAACAATTTGGAAGACAAAGTAGCAGAAAATGCCCAATTGGAACAATAAAGAAAGAAAGGGGAAACAAAAATATAAGGATAGTTTAAGGAGCCTCTAGGAAAACATCAAGAGTAACAACATTCACATCATAGGGGTACCAGAAAAATAAGAGAGAAAACAAGGAATTGAGAACCTATTTGAAAATAATGACTGAAAAATTCACCATGGGGAAGGAAATAGACAAGTCCAGGAAGCGCAGAATTCCAAACAAGATGAACCCAAACAGGCCCACAACAAGATACATCATAATTAAAATACCAAAGATTAATGACAAAGAGAAAATCCTAAAAGCAGCAAGAGAAAGGCAGCTAGTTACTTACAAGGGAGCTCTCATAAGACTGTCAACTGGTTTCTCAACAGAAACTTTACAGGCCAGAAGGGATTGATATGAAATAGTCAAAGTGATAATAAGCAAGGACCTACAACCAAGATCACTCTACCTAGCAAGGCTATCAATTAAAATTAAAGGTGAGATAAAGAGCTTTCCAGGCAAAGAAAAAGCTAAAGTTATTCATCATCACAAGCCAATATTATACAAAATGTTAAAGGGACTTCTTTAAGAAGAAAAAGAAGAAGATAGAAAGAAAAACTCATAAAATGAATAATAACATAATATTAATAATTACTTTAAATGTAAATGGCTTAAATGCTCCAATCAAAATACATAAAGTAGCTGAGTGGATAAGAAAACAAGACCCACACATATGCTGTATACAAGAGACCCACTTTAGATTGAAAGATACACACACACATACTGAAAGGAATGGAAAAAGATATTTCATGTAAATGGAAATTTTAAAAAAGCTAGGGTAGCATTACTCACATCAGACAAACAGATTTTAAAACAAAAGCTATAGTAAGAGATAAAGAAGGATATTACATAATGATAAAGGAATCAATTGAAAGGAGAACATAATTCTAGTATTCACCCTACCTATGAACACCTACATATATAAAGCAAATATTGACTGACATAAAGGAAGAGATCAAAAATACAATCATAGTAGGCAACTTTAACACCTCATTGATGTCAATGGACAGGTCTCCCAGATAGAAGGTCAACAAGGAAATTGAGCCCTTAAATGACACACTAGATCAGATTAATTTGATTGATATTTTTAGTGCATTTCACCCCAAAACAGAAGAATATGTGGTCTTCTCAAGTGCATATGGAACATTTTCCAAAATAGACCACATATTAGGCCACAAAACAAGTCTCAATAAAATTAAAAAGACTGAAATTGTATCAAGTGTCTTCTACCACAGTGGTATAAAAATAGAAATCAATACAACAAAAAAAACTGAAATATATGCAAACATGTGGAGAATAAATAACATGCTACTAAACAATGAATGAGTTTACAATGAGGTCAAGGAAGAAATCAAAAGATAATTTGAGACATAGGAAAATAAAAACACAATGACTCAAAATCTATGGGACACAGTGAAAGCAGTTCTAAGAAGGAAATTCATAGCACTATGGACCTACCTCAAGAAACAAAAAAAATCTCAAATATACAATCTAACTTTACACTTAAATGAACTAGAAAAAAAAAACAACAAACAAAGTTCAAAGCGAATAGAAGAAAGGAAATAATAAAGATCAGAGCAGAAATAAATAAAATAGAATCTAAGAAAAAAAAAACAGAAAAGATCAATGAAATCAAAAGCTGGTTCTTTGAAAGATAAACAAAATATATAAACTTCTAACCAGACTCATCGAGAGAGAGAGAGAGAGAGAGAGAGAGAGAGAGAGAGAGAGAGATGACCCAAATAAATAAAATCATAAACGAAAGAGAAGTGACAACTGACTCCATAGAAATGCAAAGGATTATAAGAAAATATGAAGAAATGAATAAATTTCTAGAAGCATACAATTTTCCAAGACTGAAGAAGACACAGAAAATCTAAACTGACCAATTACTGCTAACAAAATCAATCAGTAATCAAAAAAACTCCCAAAATAAAGTCCTGCACTGGACAGCCTCATGGGTGAATTTACCAAACATTCAAAAAAAACCTAACATCTACTCTTCTTAAACTATTTCAAAAAATTCAAAAGAATGGAAGGCTCCAACGCTCATTTTATGAGGCCACCTTTACCTGATTCCAAAACCAGACAAACGTTACAAAAAAAAAAATTATAGGCCAATATCTCTGGTGAACATAGATGCAGAAATTATCAACAAAATATTAGCAAACCAACATCAGTAAGACATTAGAAAGATCGTACATCATGATCAAGTGAGATTTACTCCTGGGATGCAAGGTTGGTTCAATATACACAAATCATATAATGTGATATACCACATTAACAAGTAGAAAGATGACAAATAAAAAGATAAAAATTATACGATTATATCAATAGATGCAGAAAAAACATTCGATAAAATCTAGCATCCATTTATAATAATAAACAAAAAACTCTGAGTGAAGTGGGAATAGAGGGAATGTACCCCAACATAATAAAGGCCATGTATGACAAACCCACAACTAATATCATACTCAACAGGACAAAGCTAAAGGTGTTTTTCTTAAGCTCAGGAAAAAGGCAAGGATGTACACTTTTTCTTAACATAGAATTGGAAGTCCTAGCCAGTAAAGTAGCAGGATACAAAATTAATATTCAGAAATCAGTTGCACTTTTATGCACCAATGACAAACTATCAGAAAGAGAAATTGAGAAAACAATCCCATTTACAATTGCATTCCAAACATTTCAAATAAAATACCTGGGAATAAATTTAACAAAGAAAATAAAAATCCTATACTTGGAACATTATAAAACATTGATGAAGATATAAATAAATAAAAGCATATATCATGTTCATAGACAGAAAGAATTAACATTGTTAAAATGTCCATACTACCCAAAGCAATCACAGATTCAATGCAATTCTTATCAAAATACCAATGGCATTTTTCACAGAGCTGGAACAAATAACCCTAAAATTTATATGGAACCATGAAAGATCCCAAATAGCCATGGCAATCTTGAAAAAGAAGAATGAAGTTAGAGGAATCACACTATCTGATATCAAACTATACTACAAGGCTATAGGAATCAAAACAGTATGGAAGTGATATAAAAACAAACACATAGATCAATGGAACAATATAGAGAGTCCAGCAATAAACCCATGCCTATTGTGGTCACTAGTCTATGACAAAGGAGGCAAAACCTACAATGGAGTAAAGACAGTCTATTCAATAAGTGGTGTTGAGAAAATTGGACCATATATAAGAATAAACTCAAAATGTATTAAAAACTTAAATGTAAGACCTGCAACCACAAAACTCCTAGAAGAAAACATAGGCAGTAAACTCGCTGACTTTGCTCTTATTAATATTTTTGCTGATATATCTCCTCAGGCAAAGAAAACAACAACAAAAAAAACAATTGAAACTATATTAAACTAAAAAATTTTTACACAATAAAGGAAACCATCAACAAAATGAAAAGACAGACTACTAAAAGGGAGAGATGTTGGCATAGATGTGGAGAAAAGGAAATCCTTGCACACTGTTGATGATATTGCAAGTTGGTACAGCCACTATGAAAAACAATTTGGAGTTTCCCTGAAATATTAAAAATAAAACTACCTCATAGCCCATCGATTACACTTCTGTGTATTTATCTGAAGAAAACAAAAACACTAACTCTAAAAGATATAGGCACCCCTATGTTCACAACAGCATGATTTACAATAGCCAATATACAGAAGCAACCAAAGTTCCCATCAATAGATGACTGGATAAAGAAGAGGTGGTACATATTTACAATGGAATATTACTCAGACATAAAAAATGAAATCTTACAATTTGCAACAACACAGATGTACCTAGAGGGTATTATACTAAGTGAAATAAGCCAGAGAAAGATAAATAACATATGATTTTACTTACATGTGGAATCTAAAGAACAAAATAAACAAACAAAAAGGAGTCATAGAACAGAGAACAAGCTGATGATTGCAGGATGGGAGGGATTTAAGGATATGGCTGAAAAAAGTGAAGGGATTAAGAAATACAGATTGGTAGTTACAGAATAGTCATGGAGATGTAAAGTACAGCATAGAAAATATAGTCAATAATACTGTATTAACTGTGTGTAGTGGTAGGTGGGTACTAGACTAATCTGGGGATCACTTCATATATTATATTAATGTCTAACCACTATGCTGTACGCCTGAAACTAATACGAAATAATAGCAAATATCAGCTCCAATTGAAAAATAAAACATGTTTAAAAAGTGAGAGACAACAAGCGATTATTTGAGGTCAAAAAGACTGGCTAATTGAGAAACAAGGAAGGGTAACAATTACAACAATAGAAGGAAGGTATTTCTATGGGTGCAGATAAGCTAACAGTGATGGATGTTACTTCTAAACAATGTTTTTAATATTTAGTTTGGTATTCATCTGTGTGTAGTCATAATATCTGCTTTCTCATTACCTTTGTAAATAGTTCTTTGGGATACAATGTTGCCTTAGGCCCAGTACAAAAGTTGTTTTGCTGTGTTTTAACATTCTAAGGTTTGAGGCATAATATGTGCAAGGTAGTTCCTCTGGCATGGCAGTTCCCACTCCATTTTAAAGTGTCTTCCTTCCTTCCTTCCTTCCTTCCTTCCTTCCTTCCTTCCTTCCTTCCTTCCTTCCTTCCTTCCTTCCTTCTTCCTTCCTTCCTTCCTTCCTTCCTTCTTCCTTCCTTCCTTCCTTCCTTCCTTCCTTCCTTCATTTTACATTATAGATATAGAAACTGAGGCCTACGAAGTAATATATGGCTTCTTACGCTAACATTAGCGATTATGAATTAATAACACAATACCATTTATGCAAAAGGGCCACAATAAATAAATTTTAGTGATCATAGATAACTCTATTACATAAACACCAAAAGTTCCACATTCCCTTCTACTTGCCTCAGCAAGAGCATTTCCAGGACATTGTCCTCTAACTCTAAACCTGAGAAGATGGGCACAGAAGAATGTTACCTGTGATCCGTCCCAGCCGGCCTTTGTAGAAATGTCCCACCATGCCCCCAACATGGGCTCCCAGGCTCACACCAATGATGTGGATTGAGGACTCCGACACACCCAGCACCTACAAGGGGCATTTACAGTGAATTGCATTTGGGGCCCAGAAACCCTTAGCCTCACAGGCTCATACTTTCCCCTGTGGCTTTAGCAGAAGAGGGCCCTGGGCATGAGATACCTGCTACACATACCTGGGGGAGAGAGGAGGGCAGAATTCTCATCCTGGCATTCCCTTGCTTTCCTACTTGGCTCCCCACCTTGACAATTCCCTCATGTTCCCTTTGGTGCCCAGTGTGTGAGTCCTGACCATGGCCATTCCCTCTGAGAGATAACTAAAGCTGGCCACTGGAACACTCTGTCTGACATGGAGTGCACAGTTTACAGAGGAGGAGCAGGGAAGTTCAGAGGGGTTTCATAACCTTCTCAAAGTCGGCTATAAGTGGCAATGCCGAGATTTGAACCAAAGACCAGTAAGTCACTGGTGGCTTTGCTTCCACCCTATAGCTCCTCCTCATGAGCTGCTTTCTTTTTTTTTTCCTTCCAACCCCTCTCCTCTTCATAAGCAGCCAAAAATCACCCTAGGCTCTTCTGCACCTACCAGGAGTTTACTGAGGAAACGGGAGATCTCAAGTCCCAGCTTAACCACATTTTCCACGGCTGAGAAGTAGACACCTGTAGAGCCGTACACCCAGTCCACAGCAATCACATTAGCATCTGCTGACCGCAGAAGAGCCCCAATGAATTTCTCAATCCAGGAAGGTTTTGTTCCCAAAGCCCTAGACGTGGGGCCAAAGAATGATAGGAAAATTAGCTGCCAAATCCATTTCCATTGTCATGGAAACCTCTGTTAACAGGATAAACCCAGAAAAAGAAAATCTAAAGTAGGGAATTAAAATATATGGATAGTAAATTATGCAGGATTCTGAGCCTAGGAAGGACATAATTCCAAAGTGACCAGGGCTTCTGCCTGCACACATGGAGCCTTTGAGTAAACTATAATAGGATGCCTCGTGCCAGGGCTCAGAGCTGAGGCTGGATTTGAGCTTCACCTGCCCTCAGTCAGGCACATTTCTGTGGTGCATAATTTGCACAAACCATATGCATTGACTGACCCTGCTTGTTATTCATGGGAGACAAAAGGTATCTTTGTGTATTAGAGTTAAAATTTGCAATCTTAATTCTCATTCTAGAATACAAGCACTTTCCTTGAGGATGTTTTCATTTATTCCTTCATTTATTCACTCCTTCATTCATTCACCAAATGAGTCAGACAGTATGCTAGCTGCTTTGCGAAAAATACAGAAAAGTAAGATATAGTCCCTATCTTTCTGGAACTTAACAGTATAACAGCATTATTCTAGAAAAAAAAAGAATGATTTTTTTTTTAATTTCATAAAACTTCCCAAGTGATTGGGATCAGGAAGGAAGCTTTCTCAATGGCCTGCTTTATGAGAACAAACAGAGCATGCTCATGGGGATAGAGGAGCCATAGAATATGGCTTTGGGAGACCCAGGAGCACACAGAGTGACAAGCTTGATGAGCTCTCCAGCTATTCTCGGTTGCAGGTACACACTCAGCCTTAGATAGTGACAAAATGTAAGATTTGCTAGGGAAGAGATTTTGGCAAAAGAGTGAGGAGAGTTGCCTAAGGATCCATATGGCTGGGTCCCTAGAGCCTAGGGATTTCAGAAGCAGACAACCCAGAGATGATAAAATGGTGATCCTTTGCACAGTGCCTCTGTGTCTACCTCATCATCGGGCACCTCAATTTTAGTCGCTCTCTAGTGCTATCATTTCACCATATTATTTCCTTCTTTCCTTCTTGCAACCTTTCTGCTTCTGGCCTTGTCAGTGGGCTTTGGAGAGAAGATACTGGAAGGAAGGATGAGGATTAAGTTAAGACTCAATGACTATATTTCACAACAAAATTTGGACCGTAAGGCATGAAAGAAATTGAAGAAAAGATGTGTCTAGATTCTGAGAAACTCTAGCCTCTAGGTATGATGAAAGTAGCACTTATAGGGGATGTTTCTCAGGTCATGAATCCAGGAAAGAAGTGAAGAAAAAGAAGAAATAAAATTCTGGATAAAAACACCATTTTGTGACCCCCTTAGTGACTGTGCCAGGCCTATAACTTTTTAAATTAAATTTATTGGGGTGACATTTTATTGGTTAATAAAATTATATATGTTTCAAGTATACAATTCAATAATATGTCATATGTATATTGCATAAAATCTATGACTTCAGTGGCTGAGATGAAGCATACAACATCATGTTTCAGGGAGGAAAGGATCACTGAGACCATCTCTACTGTCTCCTTCTTATTCTAATATGGAAACCAAAGATCCATGTGCTGGAGTGATTTTTCAGAATCACACATATTTAGTTTGAGAGTGTGTGGACAAGGACTGGGGGGAGGAGTAACATATATGACCAACAAGAATTAACAACATAATGTGTGTTCATGTTGATATGAGATACTTTCAAGGACAGTAGGAAGTGAGAAATGGAACATGTGACAGTTGGTAAGTCCATTTCTCCTCTTACTCTCCACTAACTTCCTATGGTTACTTTATAGTTCTTAGCTGAGGTGACCCTATTGATTGGTTAGCTCCCACCTGAATCCATGGATAATTAGTTTGGTTCCCAAAGTGGCATTGAATCCAGAGTTTTGGATGTCACTACTTTCTTCAACTAGCTTCCCACAGCTAGGATTCAAAGGGGTGAAGAGGAGAAACTGGACTTTGAGACTGGTGCCTCGGAGAAGACTGGCATTCTGGAAGTCGGTGCACTTCGGTCGTTGGGTAGGAGGTGTATCTCCTGGAGGAGAAAAAAAAAAAAAGCAAAACAAGAAAGATCCAAGGTCAGGTCATCTGTTCTTAGAAGGAAGAAAGGTGTTCTTGAAAAGAAGAAAGAAACAGGGGCTTATAGCAATTAAAATCAGCTAGTGCACTACTCAGACTCATTAGTCAAAAGCTGCATCATTTCTGAAATCAAAATCTGAATAGTTTTCATATCCAGAGATGAAATATCAAATAAAAATATAAATATTGCTCAACCAAAAAAAGATTAAAGACCATGGTAAGACTGATATTGTTATGGGCTAAACTGAGCACCCCCACAAATCCATATGTTGATGTCCTAAACCCCAGGACCTCAGGATATGATTACCATATTTGGAGATAGAGTCTTTACAGAGGTAATCACATTAAAACAAGGTCGTTAGATTGGTCTCTAATCCAACATGACTGGTGTTCTTATAAGAAGAGGAAATTTGGACACAGACTTGGCAGAAAGATGATGTGAAGACACAGGGAGTAGATGGCCATATACAACCAGCCAAGGAATGGGGCCTGGAGCAAATTCCCCCACACAGATCTCAGAAAGAACCAATCCTACTGCTACCTTGATCTCAGACTTCTAGCCTCCAGAATGATGTGTCGATAAGCTTCTATTGTTTAAGCTACCCACCTGGTCTGTAGTACCTTGTTATAGCAGCTCTAGCAAAACAAACAAACAACAAAAAAAAACCCTCATATGTCTAAAAAGAACTCTGGGCAACAAAATGAGCAGTTGCACTGGTATTAGGCTCACTCTGGTCTGAACACCTGAGCCCAGTCTTACCACTTCTCATCCTTATGAGCAAGCCAGAGCCACTTCAGAGCCTTCCTTGCCCAGCCCATGGCTGCCCAGCCAGAAGTAGGTATAACCTTAATAAGCTATACCTACTCTATAGCATCTCACAATAGATACCATTAAACAGGATATTCTATGGTCAAGGTCATTGGAGGACCTTTTAAAATACTGAACCGAAAAAGGCAGCATGAAATGCCTATTTCCCAGGGAGCTGACAATCTGGCCCATCTTCAGAACCCAACATCCTACCCCCATATCCACATTTGTGGTAAAGAGGTGTGGCGTCTAGCTCCCAGCATGCCTTACAGGAAGGAACTAACAAGAGCAGCAGGCACACACTGACCCACAGCCCTAGTCATGGCGCCGTTAGCCACTAACTTGCATTACTGCCCTGGGACGAAGCCATTTACAGAATCAGAGGAGAGGTTTAGACTGTAGGCTTTGATTTGTGCAAGCCCCTTCATGAAGAACACAACAATTTTAGTTTTTCTGGAATGGTTATCTACTCTAAGAGGTAACTGGGGAACACATATACAAGAAACACATGGATCTGGGATGCACTGGGATGTGGTACCATGAGTAGACTGTGCTTACCCGACCCTTAGAGAGTAGTGAGGTGCACCAGCAGTTTCACTACCACTACATCTGAGCCCTAGACCTGGTTCCAAGCTCCCATGCACGTCCCTTCTGAACAGCTAGGTCTTGGACACCCTGGCATGAAGCCCACCCTGACAGTACAGCTCCACATTCCTCAGCCTACAACTCAGCCTTTCACGGTACATGAAAGAGAAAGATGTTTGACTCTATTACCTTATCTACCTTCCCCAGTCTCTGGCTTTTAAAAGGAAAGATGAGCTCTTTCCGTAAGCAGCCTGAGATGACTCCTGAAATGGTTTGCTATTCACTTGACCCATAAAACCCAATAAAGCAAATCAAGATGTTCAAATCTTTATGTTCACTTTCATGAAATTGCCCATGCCATCAAGGGTATGCATATCTGAAAGGATGTCACTTTACAGAAGCAATGTGCATCATTCCTTCGTTACAGTAGTGCAGTTGGTAGGTGTGCCCAGGCCAAATGGTGGGGCTAGACACAGGGTCGGAGGCCCCCAAACAGTAAATTTTTGCTGCACATACTTAAAAATGCAGAGAGTGATGCTGAACTTAAGGGTTTAGATGTAGATTCTCTGGTCACTGAGCGCATCTAGGTGAACAAAGCTCCCAAGATACAGCACAGAACTCACAGAACCTGTGGGCAGTTCAATCCCTTTGTGAGCTCTCCCTGCTGCACTGAGATGATTCTCACTGCATAAGAGCAGACTATACCTGAACCAGAAGAGGAGGTTGCTCAGGAGACAAAGATACCTCAGAAAAAAACTGAAGAAACAAAAACTTATGTCCTAGGAGTAAATTCAGCATCAAATAAATGCTAATAAAATTAAAAAGAAAAGAAAAGAAAAGAAAGAAAAAAAAGAAAAGAAAGAAAAGAAAAGAAAAGAAAAGAAAAAAGATGAAAGGACTCTGATTGAGAATGAGACTTGAACCACATAAATGAATAAATTTGCTCTGTTTGTAATATAGGGAAGCCTGCATCCATCAGATGGAGAATTAAGACTCCTTTTAAAATGAGCATTGTATGTCACAAAGTAAGGCCCAATGAACATCAAAGGATCAATGTCATCCATACATTATCTAAATAAAAAGTAATCAAATTATTTTAAAATACATTTGGAGATTTTAAAGTCCCTTCGGGTTAAAAAATAATTACAACGGAGACTCAAGAATATTAAAAACTACATGACAATAAAACTAATATATATAAACACTTGAGTAAAGTAGCTAAAATAGCACTGGGAGGATGTGCATAACCTTAAATGCAAATATTAAGGGAATAAAAGGAAAGGTATAGATTAGGTAAATTAATCTTGTTAACTCAGAAAGTTGAAAAAGCACAATGTAACAACTCCAAATAAAATATAGAAGAAAAACTATAGAGGAGTAGTCAAAATTAAAGAAAACAGAGTGGGGAGGTAAACGGGGTAAAAGGGGCAAATATGTAGTGACAGAAAGAAATCTAACTATGGGAGGTGAACACACAAGGTAAATATATTTATGCCTTATCGTTAAAGTGTACAGCTGAAACTTACTGGATTTTGTTAACCAATGTTACCAGAAAAAAAATTAATTAATTTTCAAAAATTTGTAAAAAATTTTTTTAAAAAGAAAGAAAGCAATAAAATATGAATGACATTGGTAGCAACGCAGTCAGTGCAGTTTCTCATGCCAGTCTTCCTGGAGACCTTTCTGACTCTTCCCTTTCTCTAACACCCTGCATACCAATGGTGAGTAAATCCTATTGGCCCTCCTCTCAGAGCAAGATATTCGGAATTAAACCATTCTCACCACCCACAGTAGTCCCCCCTTATCCACAAGTGATACGTTCCAAGACCCTTGGTGGATGACTGAAACTGTGGATAGTACAGAACCTCATATATGCTATGTTTTCTCCTGTACATACACATTTATAAATCAGACACAGTAAGAAACTAACAATAATAACTAATAATAAAATAAAACAATTATGACAATATACTATAATAAAAGTTATGTCAATGTGGTTTCTCTCTCTCAAAATATCTTATTGTACAGCACTCGCCCTTCTTGTTATGTGAGATGATGTAATGTCTATGTGATGAGATAAAGTGAGGTACTCAGAACAGCACACAATTTGAAACTTATGAATTGTTTATTTATTTATGAATTTTCCATTTAATATTTTCTCATCACCATTGACTACAGGTAAATAAAACCATGGAAAGTGAAACTGGGGTAATGTGGTACTATCACTCTACACTGTTACCTCCTTGGTCCAAGCCACCATCATCTCAAAATTATTGCCATGGCCTACTACTACTTTTCCTGCCTTCACTCTTGACCCCCTTCAGTCTATCTGCAACACAGCAGCCAGAATAGTAAGTCAAATCATATCTGCAAAAGCCTTGAGGCATTTCATTTAGAGTAAAATCTGAATTTAGTCCAAACAATGGACTGAATTTAGGGTTAAATGGAATAAATGACCCCCTCCTAGAGCCCTTTGCCAGTCCAGCTGCTGTTTCCCCTGTGTCCCCTCAGTTCTTCCTCGCCCTAGACAAGTTCCTACCTTCGGTCTTAGCACTGGCTGTTTCTTCTGCCTGGAGTGTCTCTCCCCAGACATCTACATGGCTAATTCTTTCTCTTCCTTCAAGTCTTTACTTGTCAAATGTCATCTTCTCTCCTTTAACCACCCTATTTATATTGCAACTTGCCTATACTCCTCTTCCTAGTTCTCTCAGTCTTCCTCATCTTGATCTATTATTGATAGTAATCATCACCTTCTAATCTACTTTAAAAGTTATTAGTTTATTATTAAACTTCTTGTATATTTTTTCCCATACATTAGAATACACTTTCAGAGAAGGCAGAAATTTTTATTTTGTTTGCTACTTAGAATAGTACTTGCCACACACAATAAACACCAAAAGCTAGTTCTTAGAAAAGAATAATAAACTAGTTGTACTTTTGATATGAAAGAGTAAGAAAAAAGACGGAAGTCACAAGTAAAGGGGAGTATATTTACAGTAGGCTTTTTAAATCATAAAAGAGAATGTGTATACCCACCCAAAATAGATTATTTTCCTTAAAAAACAGATAATATCCTAGAAAAACAGAGCTTACTGAAATTTAGTCAAGAAAGAAAAAAATGAAAATAAAATGTAAAACGTAGTATAAAGGAATTGAAACAGTAGTTTTAATGTATTCATCAAAAACTCTACCAGGCCAAACAGTTTTACGGAGAAGTTCTCCTAATCCTTCAAATCCTATTTTATACATACAGTTCCAGAAAATCTAGGTTTTTATGTCTATGTTTAATAGTGAAATTGGCCCTTAGTTTTCTTCTCTTCTTTTGTCTTGTCCAGTTTTCATATTTTGGTTATATTTATAGAATGAGTTTTGATCCTGTCTTCCCCTTTCTATTTTCTGAAACAGTATTCAGAATCTAAGGGGAAAAGAAACAAACAAGCTAAACTGCAGATAATAAAACTGTCTGTCATTTAGGAGTATGAAAAGTAGCACAGGAAATCATGCTTACATACCCCCTTACCCCAACCAGCACTCAAACCAAAAAGTAAGACAGATGAATAACAAAAGAGAAAAATAGTCACAGACAATCTCAAATATAAAAATAATGTCTCCACGAACAAGAACAGAAATGGAAAATGGTGCTGGGTTCCAGGTCTGGGAGAAGGCAGTGATTCTAAGAATTCAGCTCTGTGAGGTAAGTGGGATCCAAAAGCACCCTATGTCACATGTGGAAGACCAGCACCAGGCACAGCTGTGGTGGCCAGTGGTGGAGAGGGACTCCCCAGCTCATAAAAGGAAGGAAAAAAACAAAACAATACAAACAAAAAACAGCTATTGACTTTTTACCTAGGGTTGTAGCTTTATTTGGGGAGGCAGGATGAAAAGACAAGACCTCACTAATAGGAGCCGAAATATTCACCTGATTGGAGAGGAGAGTGATAAAGAGACAGAGACAGAGAAGCCAAAAACAAAACTTGTCTTTGAAAATTAAAACAAAACTAATTGATTACATTAGGAGTCAAGATAATAGTTACCTTTGGGGAGGTAGTGATGCAGAAAATGGGTTTTAGGGCCCCCTGGAAAAGTTTAATTTGTTGATCTGAATAGAGGTTACACAGGTGAATTTACTCTGAAAATTCGTTGATCCGTGTATTAATAATCTGTGTATTTTTCTGTATGTGTGTTATACTTTAATAAAAAGTTTACTTTTTAAAAGCCTGCAAACAAAATGCTTAAACATGTAAAGAAATCAAATGTTTACAAAGATATTCAATAAAACCAGTAAGTGGATTATAAATTTATTCCAAGTAAAATATAATTATAAAAATCCTTTGACATTGATTTTAAAAGAACTCTGCTGAGAATAGTCAGAGATAAAAATACAGAGCATAAAAAAATTATGAAATAAAAATGCATAAATTATTCCATAAGACATATAAGAAAAAGTTAATTAGAAAATTGGAAATAAAAAAATTATTTAAAAAAGAAATCAATACTATAATGTCTATAATGTCTAGTACAGAGGTAAAAGAAATTCTTTAAATATAAAAGTTCAGTTAAAAAGTATAAACAATAGACAGAGAGGCTCCAACATTTATCTAGTATTTGTTCTGTATAGGAAGAAAATAGGAAAGGAAGCAATATTTTGAAAAGATAATTAATTGCTAAGAATATTTCATAACTAAAAAATATAATACAATGCAATATAAATATGACTTACTGTTGAATAGTTCACTTGAAACTTATTATATTTCATTAACCAATATCATCATAATAAAAATAAATAAATTTTAAAAAAGATATCAGTTCTCTAATCAAAAATTATACTCAGGTTAATAAGCAAGATAAAAAATAAGTAAACCTATACTAGGCAGATTATAGTATAACTGCAGAGCATTAAAGATAAAAAGATATACTTAAATATTCCCTGATATATACATTGGAAAACTTAAAAGAAATGAATAATTTTCTAGAAAAATGTAATTACTGAAACTGACTCAAGAAGAAATAAAAAACCCAAATAAACCTTATAGCCTCAAAAGTTTGACTTGGCAATCAAGAGTCTTTTTTTGGCCCTAAAATACACGGAAGCCAGATGGTTTTATTTAAGAACTCCACCAAACCTTTTAAGTACAGATAATCTATATCTTACATAAGCTAGTTCAAATAATAGAAACTTTTTTTATAAGGTTATAATAATTTTGGTACCAAACCCAGACCAGGGCAATACAAGAAAGAAATAATAGATAAGTTTTCTTTATGAACATATATGCAAAATAACAAATATAGAAATAAAAATATGCAACACTAAAAATAAATGTTGGCAAATCAAATCCATCATTGTATTAAAAAATATATTGTAACCAAAAATTTTGTTCCTGGTAATTTTAGTCTAGCTCATAGGATTTAGAAAAAAATATGAGAAATTATCTTTATAGGAAAATTGCTTAAACAAGACACCAGAAGCAGAAATGATAATAAGAAATAAGGATTAACAGAACAATGTAATACTACTTTTCCTATCAGGTTGACAATACGAAAAACATTTTAGATTACAAAGTGTTGGCAGAGAATGGGGAAATGGCTACCTTCACATACTAATAAATAGTTATAACTTCTTTGCAAGGGAATTTTTCCCACAATAAAAAATGTAGAAGATATAAATCCTTTAGGATCTAGTAGATAGTGTATAAACAGACATTAAAAAAACATGATAGCTCTGTATGTTGATACAGAAAATGTTTCTCTCTTTCTCTCTCACACACACACACCACACACACATGTACATTATCTATATAGCTATATATCCATATATTACATATTATATTATATTAGATAGATATTAGATATTAGATATTAGATATTATGTATTATATATTATATATTATATATTATATATTATATATTATATATTATATATTATATATTATATATTATATATTTTATTATATATTTTATTATATATTATATATTTTATATTTTATATTTTATATTATATATATATGAGGTCATTTTATAAACACACACAAAGAAATGATACATGAAGCTAGGCAGCACTTTTTAAAAACACACTCATGCAAACTGAACTTTGGAGCAGGTCATGGGTGTTGAATGTAGCAGAATGAAGTGTTGCAAGGGAGGTGTGAATCATGGATGCCTCTTGGATGATGAGAAGAGCTGAAATGAATGGAAAGGTAGTATGAGCAGCTCCAAGCAGAAGGAATGATGCAGTCTAAAGCTGGGGAATGGGAATTAAATGTCTTATGGAAATTAAAGAAAAGCAGTTTGCTGTTGAGACAGGGGAGGGGAGATTTCCTAGGATGATACCAACTGCTGGAGTTGGGGGAGTGGGGATTTTCACTAGTCAGAGAATCTCAGTGCGGCATGAGTGTTTAGATTTGCTACATTAAGCAAGCACAAACAGTGGGTGCAGTTTCTTAATGAGAAAGGTAGAATGCAAATGAAATCTGAGCAGAAACTAGTTATTAGTGTCCTGCCAAGAAGAATGGTAAACTTAAGTTGGGTCAGCAATATTAGAAAGGATGTCTAACAATCTCAATGACAAAATTATTGTTAGTTTGGAAATTCATATTTTAAAATTAAATATATCTCAGAACAGTGGATATTTATAAAATGAAAATGAATCACATTTTGAAATTAATCAAATTTTGTTTTCTTGTAAGTCATTCAGCGGTTTGTTGAAGGAGAAAGTAAGTAATAAGGGTTTTAGAAACAACTAGGGGAAGTTCAATTTTTCTGACTTGAGAAAATGCCCTGATTATCATTATCCCCACTATGATTGTAGGGCTGTTTCTCTTTTCTGTAGATTCATCTCAGGAGAAAGGGCTTTTAGGGGACCTTCCAAAGGTTAGCACTGCATAAGTAATGGTTTAAGAAAGAATTATTTCACCCAAGTCTCAAGTCCCTGACTTACCCGTACTTTCAACACTAAGCGCCAAAAGGAGCCCCAACAACCAGAAGCATCTCTCCCAGAGGCTCGGGTGCATCGCTGAGCTGGTAGTCTCAGAGTTGAGGGGAAGCCGACTGCAATGTCAAAGAGATCACATAAACCCACAGCCTCTCACAGCTTTGAACACCAAGCACCCACTTAGGTCTCACTAATCATTAACTGGCCTCATGACCTGTAAAAGAAAAAATAAACTTTCCCTATTTGTTTAACCTCCACAGTTATTCAGTTTCTTCTCAATTAAAAATAAATACACTTTTCATTTCTTTTTCTCTTTTGTTTTTTTTTTAAAGCAGGGGATGTTGAAACACATTGTCCTTCCTCTCTGAGCCAAACATCATCAGGAAACTATTTCCTGTACCTCTCCCACTTCTCATTATAAAATGTTAGTAAAAACCAAGGCAGAGGTCTTTCATCTTTAAGTAATTACAAATCCCTGGACAACATGTTTGTCTCCCTAGGAGGACTCTGAGTGATTTGAGGGCAAAGACTTTCTCTTTTCATTTTCGAATCCCCAGTGCCTAGCACAGAGCTGAGCCAATAACACATGTTTAGTGTACATTTAATGGACAGACTGGAAGAAGATGAAGGTTGCCTCTGGACAGTACTAGCCTTTCATAGGATCCTGAGGATAGAAGTGAAGTCCACCCTCTGATAAGAGTTGTTCAACTTCTTCAATTCACAAATAAAGAAACTGAATAGTACAGAAAGAAAATGGCCTATAGAGACATTGTTGCTAGAAGTGGCAGAGCTGGCCTGGAACCAGGGCATTTTGAATGTACCTTGTGGCTTCTTCCCCCAAAAGAGTGGCAGCAACTACAGAGAGCTACTTCTAGGCAGGTCTGGAGGACAGAGCATTTGCTTAGATCCTTAAACTGTAACATATCAGTATGAAGCAGAGAACCTGCCAGCAGGGCCAGTATCAAACTTTCTGCGCAATAGCTGTATAAAGTGAGTACTACCTGTTTAACACAGCTTAGGGCATAGAGAAGTTAAGTAGCTTGTACAAGATCATGTGGAGTTGAGATCAGAAGCTAGAAAAGCTAGCCCCAGAGGCCATGCTCTGAACCACTGAACCAGACAGCTACCACCCCTGAAGAGGCATCGGTACTATGCCAACATGGATGTGTCTGGTCTTCCAAAGACAAGAATAGAATGATTTTGAAGGGGCCAACTCTTGTTTCCCTTCCACTCGTGCATGTGATCCCACTGATTAAGCACTGCTGCCATCAGGAAGGAACATGGCAATAAATAGGGCACTACTGAAGGCTGTTCTGATGTAAGAGACCAAGCAGGTGCATTAGTTCAGGTCCTCAGAGAAGAAGATACCAAGGTGGGACAAGATGTCCAAAAGAATGATTGGGGATAGCACTTGCAAAGAATAAGGGAAGCTATGGAAGGCAGGGAGAACATTTAGATCGTGACGCAGACCTAACATCTATGAAGGAGAAAAGGAAAGAAAGAAAATTACACAGAAAGAGTCTTCATTTGTCCCAGCCCCACCCTGCTTAGTCATATGCTGTGATAAGTCTCGGCACAAAGACCCATGGGAAATACAGAAGGATAATAGGGACCATCAAACAGGTTCCTCACAGCAGGAGACTGAGGGCTGCATTATCATGGTTACTCATACCAAGACCAGAGCTCGTATACCAAGCCAGTCCAGTATACCAACCCAGTCTTTTTGAGAGTACTTTCCCTTTCACATTCATCATCTAGTACAGTACTTTCCAAGTGGGGTTGAAGTGGTCCCATCCAGGACCACCTGCCTCAGAATCATCTAGGGAACTTGGGACAGGTTGCTGGGCCCAACCTAGACACACCGAATGAGAATCTTCAGGGTTGGGCCCAGGACTCTGCAGTTCCAGTGGGGGCCTCAGAGGATTGTATGCATACTAGAACCGCAAGTCTTTTGTTAATTCTTACCATAGCCATCTCCATTTTACTTGTGAGAAAACCAAAGCTCAGAGAAGCCAGTGGCTTGGGGAGCACTGCTTGAAGGGCCAAGGAAATGAGATGACATGTTTTAGAAGGTGCTGTATTCCTCACCTCCAGCACCTAGCACAGTGCCTGCCACATAGCTAGTGCTCCATAAATATTTGCTAGGAGAAGCCATGGTACATCCGGTCTCCTAGACTCAGGGCTGGTGTAGAATAACAAGCAACAGAAAGCCCATTTCACCCCCAAAATATTGCCTGCACTACAGCAGTCTCCAGTGGAAACCATCCTGCTGGAGATTCGTTTGCTCAAGGTCATGTTTCCAACTTCATTCATTCAGGTTCCACCTTCCCTACTCCTGCCATAGCCACCTACCACCTGTGTTAATATGTATTTCAAGTTTTCATTTATGTAACTTCCATCTACTGGCATTGACAGTGGGGAATGGTTGTCCATATCCCATCCAAAATGATGGGAAACACTGGTTTGAAGCATGGCCCACTACTTAAAGTGCAAACCTCTATTTACAACTCTGTAGATCAAAAGAAATGAAAGGGTTCTTACTTTGATTTTGTCCCCCATCTCCAGACAACCTCATTTTAGAATCATGTTCTTTTGGATGTTATAATTGAAAGTCCATGGGTTCCAAACCCAGAGACCCTGAGAGGGGGTACTTTTCTGAGACCACCCAGCTAGTACAGATGACAATACCAAGGCTCAAAAAGGTGAAGTAGGAACCTTAAGTGGGACAGGCATAACCAAACACAGAGTGGAGAGAGAAGTCCTCATGACCCAGGCATTGGATGGGTCTCCTTGGTAGCAGAGGATGAGGAGGCTCTTTGAAGAGGGAAGAGAAGAGAGTTTTACCTGGGCTCTGCTCTGCTCTTGCTCTGCCCCCTCGGCTTTGAAGATAAACAGTTCTAGGTTTAAACCTCAGCTCCATCTCATCCTAAACGTGTGACACTGGACAAATGGCAACTTCTCTAAGTCTAATTTCTTCTTCTGTAATGGGCTGTGGTGAACTGCCTCCTCTTCTTTTTCCTTCCCCAAATGGAGTCTCACTATTCCCTAGATGTTACTTTTCCCAACCCCCAAACTCCAAAGATGGAAAAGTGATGGCAAGGCTATCCCCCACATTTTGTCTGGATTATCCCTGGATCTTTAACTAGACCCCAGCAGTCTCCATTTCCTCCCCCACACTCCTAGTAGCTCTATCTAGTAAAAAAAAAAAAAAAAAAGTTTACTTGCTCTGGAAGGATAAAGAAAAAAGAATAAATAGAGAATGTGGTGGTTGAAGCATGGAGAAGGGTGAATGAGGCCAATGTTAATTTTGCAGATCTTAAATATATATATATAGCCAAGACTTTCAGACAACATCTAGTAATCTTAGGTAACAAAAAAAAGAAAATGAAAAACCATCACACAGCAAGTGAAAAAAAATATAATTCACCTCTGTAATGTTACACATTATCTAATCTGTTTTTCAGTTTACATATATTAATAAACATGACAAATTCACACTGGGTATCAGATCAGTTTTATTCATTTCTGTAACACTGTGCATATAATTAAGTTTATAATCGCTTTACCTGTTCACTCTCACTCTCCCTCCTTCTCTCTCTCTTTACTTTGCTCCAACCCTCCCTTCCTCCCCACCCCACATACACACACATACACAGACACACTAGCACTCATAGTCAGAAGAGAAGCCAGAGGTCATGAACCCAAATGCAGGTAGATGGGTAAAAGTGAAGAGTGTGCAACTGTTCTCTTCCAGTTGCTTCTATTTTCTCATAGAAATAGGAAGCAAAGTCACCAGTTGATTTTGGGCAGGAAGTTTTGAGGTTTGAGAAAACAGAGTCTGAAAGTCTAAACTCTTTTTGAAGTATGCCTGTGATGAAGAGTGAGAATCTGCAAAGCAAATATAATAGAATCTGTAAAGAGTCTTTCTCTGTCATCTCCAATTGTGGCTAAAATTCTACACCATAAAACAGCAAATGTGAAGTCCCCATCCTCCTGCCTTCTCCCACCATTGGAAGAACTTGGAAAGACAAATCTTGGTAGGACTTACTAGGAGGTAGCAGAACTGCTTTGTGATCAGACCTCCCATCCCCACCTCTACCAGCTGAAAACCAAGGATTTGAAGGAAAAATCAGGAGTCATAGTTCCGTGGTGGGGTTTTCTCTTCCCTTCCTGAATGAGGAGGGAGGGTGGTGTTCTCTCTTCATCACCTCTCACAACAAGCCAAATGAGGGAAGGCCTACCAGCTGAATTGAGGGTGACCACAATAAGCTGACACTAGAATCTATTTCCGAGTTAGCTGGCTGCTTGTCAGCCTGATCTGTCCTCAGGGCCTGTGTGAGAGGGATGGGGAGGATGTAAAGACAGCAGTAGGTGGAACAGCCTGCACGCCCCCTGATGGATGTGACCAGAAAGGATGATGGATCCCTCAGAAGACAACCTGCTTTAGCCTTTCCCACCAGGGCTCCACCCATGAGGCTGGTCTCAGGGCAACAGTGGAAAGGAGGAAGGAAACCTAGGCGGAGGAAAGGAACAAAAGAGTTGTTCCTGTCCTCATTTCTCCTTTAAGTCTCTCAGGCCCAGGACTGACTACTGTGGGAAGGAAGAAGAGCATGATGTTAAAGTTTTAGAATTGATTAAACTGAAGTGGGATTCTTTTCCTATTTTTATTTCTATTTATTTATTTATTTATTTTTGGCGAGGCAACCCTTGGTTGACCTCACAGATTGCAAGGACCTTGTCAGCTTACAATTCCTTATTTTTTATGCCTACAGCACCTGCTTTTCCTAGGTGGTCTCCCATACAAGTACTAACCAGGCCCAAGCCTGCTTAGTTTCCAAGATTAGACGGAATCAGGCTTGTTCAGGGTGGCATGGCCATAGACCCCACTTCTGATTATATATATAAAGAAAATTAAAACAGGATCGTGAAGAGACATCTGCACTTCCATGTTCATTTTGGAAAAAGTGAAAAGAAACTGAGCAGAAAAGGAACTACACAAGAGGAGCAAACACCAGAAATGAACATCATATTTCCCTAAACATCAATTACAGTATCTTCCTTTGACCCAAGAGAATATAAAACCCTAGCTGTCTCTTCCAGGCGGTTTCTGTATTCTACTTTCTCATAATTGGAGGGACTCACTCCTTTAAAACCATACATAACTCCCCACCAGCAGCCAGCAATGGCAGCTGTAGAATCACTGTCTCCACCATGGAAAAATGCTCGGTGGGCGAGCTCCTTCCAGGAATCTCCTGCGGCCAGGATGGCATCATAGGCAATCATGGGAGCATCATGTCCACTGCTGCCACCCCAGCCAGAGTAGCTCACAGAGGTGTAGAACTGATCTCTCTCCTTCACATTATAGGGGTTGGGAAAGGTAGGGGCCGATTTGCCATCTAAAATCCCTCTAAGTTTTAGGTACTTTTCCCATTGGTCATGGAAGTAGGACCTGTAAGAAGGAAAAAAATCTACAGTCAATTAAAAAATTAAGCCAAAAACCATAAGGTACCAGACGGATGTGTGAACAGGGAAAATTCCAAGATGACTTCGAAATTTATCGAATGGATGTTATTTAAATAGAGCTCACTTTGATTTTTTATATCGTTTTGTTAAGAATTGATATAAACAAGGCACTGATACCTGTTGCTAAATAAATGAGACAGATAGCAAGTTAAAGGTGAGAAGTGAGGGGCTGTTTTTCGTGAGTTGAGAATAAGGTCTGTCATTTTCTGTCAATTTTTTCTGTCATTATATATTTTACTTTGTATTTTATATTCTTAGTAAAAATTATATATATGTAAGGTATACAACATGATGATTTGATATATGTATACATGGTAAATTCATTACTACAGTCAAACTAATTAACACATCATCTCTTTATACAGTTACTTTTCTTTTTTTTTCACAAGGGAACCTTGGAATATGATGACCATGGGTGATTTTGGTTTAAAGCCTCTAGACCTTTTTATTCTAAAAAAGGCAATGTGAAGTAAACTCAGAGAAAAAGGAAGATGTGGTTTTACCATTTACTAATTAGCTAGTAAAAATCTCTTTCTCTGGTATTCTAAGAAAAGTTTTCAAAATATTGTGTATCAAGACAACACTGTAAAATAAGTTCCAAGAGATAAACAGGAAAGTTCACCTCAGTATAGAAAGTTGGAACACAGAACAGTGTCCCTATACAAGAGGAAAGCACTGCAGCTACACTACTTATTGAGGTCTACACTTGGTTACTTGGTGGCAACCACTGCTGTAACTGAACCTGAAATCCTTAGCAGGTAGGTGGGGACAGGGCTGGGTGCAGTGGGTGACAAAACTGGATGATGAGAACCATGACGGTTGCTATGATCTATGAATTCTAGCCATACATAGTCATGCATGCACACACAGATTCAAGCATTTTCTAGCAGGAACATACACCTACAAACTTACCAGTGCTGAAGATTCTTCTCCACAAAGTAGCCTGACTGGACAATGTACTTTTTAGCTTCTGGTAATACCTCCATCAGTCCTTTTCCCCATTGCCAGGGAGGCTTGCCGGTCACAGCATAGGATGTAAAAAGAGCAGACACAAGGGATCCCAGGTAGCCTGTGGGGTGGTGGTGAGTCATTCGGCCACTCTCAATGCTAACCTGGATCAGTGTGTCCAGCTGGCTGATGTGAGGGAACCTGAGACCGATGCACATGGCCCGCATGGCAGCCCCACAGCCACCCTCATGGCTGTTAAAGGGAATCCTCCAGCCATCGGGTTTGTCTGGCTCCAGCAGCATGGCGTTGTGCATTGATGTCTCACCTGACCAAAAGTGGGGTAGGGGTTGGTTACATTGTTTGGTTACACTGGGGTCAATGTAACCAAAACAAAAGCCCCAGCAGGAGAAAAAGACCAAGCTCTGCCTCCAAGTTTCTTTGATGGGAAGGAAAAGCCAAGAAAAAATACAATGATGAATGCCCTCAAACTCCAAACCTCAAGCTAACACAGTGCCTTACTTTACAGATAACCCTTAGCATGATAAGATTAATAATAAAAGAAGTAGATTCATATAGAGAGCCTTGGAATCTTTGCCAGTTGTTACCAAGACATCACAATAACTCAAAAAGTAGGCATAACATATTATTCTCTTTAAATGAATAAGTTTAAGCTCAGGGCTAAAGAACCTTGCTCAACATCACGTAAACAGCTAGTTAGTGGCCCCATCCAAACCACCATGCTCCACGCCCAAGCCCTTAAAGAACTCAATGAGAACCTGACACTATTCCCATGTCAAAAAAAGGCCACAGTTCTACAGTGAAGAGTGCTGGGCTCAGAGAAAGAGCAATGGGTTCAGAGCAAAAATGTGCCCTTGGGTGACCTTGGTTTTCCCTTATGTGATAGCAGTGTAATCAGGCTTGTCCTATCCCACTGTCCTACTGGGAACAGTGAATGTACACATGAACCAAGCAGTGGCAGTAACATAGTGTGGGGTATGGTGGTTTTATTGTTCCCCTATGGTCAGTTTATTCATGACTATGCCATAGAAAGCATAGATGGATGAAGAAAACATTCCACTTGTCCAATTGATGAGAAATCAGATGCTGAGAAAGGATGAACAAAAGCTAGCTTTTAAGGCCAATCCTTGGGGTCACCAGAGACCCTGGGTGTGTGTGCGGGGGAACATTTCATCAGAAAGTGCCTTTCATCATCAGTTCATAAGTTGAAATGTGTCCCCAAAAATTCGTATGTTGAAGCCCTAACCCCTAGTACCTCAGAATGTGACTGTATTTAGAGATAGGGCTTTTAAAGAGGTGATGAAGTGAAAATGAGAACGTTAGGGTGGATCCTAATCCAATCTGACTGACTATGAGGCTGTCCTCTTAATAAGAGGAAATTTGGACAAAGGGACATCAGGAATGTGTACTGTGAGAAGATATGAGGAAGTTGTCGGCAAGTCAAAGAGAAAGGCCTCAGAGGAAACCAAACCTGCTCTTGCCTTAATATCAACCTTCTAGCCTCTGAAACAGTGAGAAAATAAATGTCTGTTCTTTAAGTCCCTAGTCTGTGGCATTTCGTTACAGCAGCTCAAACTAATACAGGAGGATAGGTAGGTCAGATGGGCCAGGGAAAAGGTGGCTCGAGAAGGTGTAACAATTTCCCAAAGTGGGCGAGAATCACTGTTCACAGACCTAGAAATAGAAAAGGAATCTCTACAAGACCCTTTCCATTATTCTTCAAAAAAGAAAAAAATGTTTTCTTTATACCTGTTAATTACAGAAAACTTAGAAAATACAAATGAGTAAAAAGAAAATAAGAAACTATAAATACTCCCATTATCCAGATATAATTATGAACATTTTTGGATATATTCTTCCAGACTTCTCTCAACAGATATACACTATACCTTTAATGATAATGAGTTTATAAGATACGTTTTGTCTTGTAACCTACTTATCTTTCATTTTCACTAAAATATAATATCTTTCCATATCAGTAAATATTTACCTCTATAATTTTAAATGGCTACGAATGTATCACCATAGTTAAATTAATTATAGGACATTTAGGCTGTTTCTATTTTTATCACAACTAAAAAAACTACTGTCTCCTTGATATTTAAACCTCAATCAAAATTTCTAATGACTTCCTTGGACCTGTTCGTTCTCTACCAACCCAGGACCTCCACTGACTCTGCTCACCTGGTGCCCGGCCATTCATGTCTCCCATGCAGTCTTGGTAATGCTTTGCAAAGAGAGAATACAGTCGAGCCAAGTCCAAGAGTTTTCCAGCTTCCACAAGAGCTTCTGCCGTGGCCAGGTGCATCACTGTGTCATCACTGACTCTCCACTTCTCCACATCTATGGCATCCAAGCCACCAAGCTGGGCCAGCTGCTGGTGAATCTTCTCCCCATTCTGCAGGAACTCCCACTTCCCATTGAAGTACCCCAAGGCATCTCCAGCTGCACTCAGCACCATGGCAGCCACATACTTCTCCATCAATCCACCACACATGATGAGGCTATTTTTCTGGGGGAGAATTAAGATACATAGAGGATGAGAAGAAAGAAGAATCAGAAAAAATACTAGCCCTATCTACATTTTATTGAGCACTCACTACTTGTAGGCATCGCATTAGTGCATCTCACTTAATCCTCATAACTGTTCGATAAAGAATGTGGTATTAGGCCCATTTTACAAGTGAGTAAAATGAGGACTACAGAGATAATGCAGTTTTAGAAATGTTAAGTGACTTGTCTTAGGTCATAGAGCTAAGTGGAATGGCTGTTATTCTCTCTGTGCAAATCTACCTACTTTGGACAACCTCTTTGTGCCTCAGCCTTTACATCTCTAAAATGCTGATAAAAATAATAATAGTCTTGTGGGTTTGCTGCGAGGAATAAATGAATTAATTTTTGTGAATGACTTAGAACAGTACCTAGTACATCATAAGCACTATTATTGTTATTATTATTACTTTATTATTATGTTATTATATATTATTTATTATTATTATTATTATATGTATAATAATATACATATTATTATTACATGTATATTACTCATATACAACTAGGGAAAAAGATTTTTGGATCATTGAACTAGAATATTTTATTCTCACAAACTTTCTTCAACAGTAATATTTAAATTTTGGGGTTTTTTTCCCTAAATGATTAATATCTAGGTTCCTAGGATCTCAGCTATTATACTCTCCATAAATTTAATCCCGGGTAGTGTGTTGGCTTTCCTGTAGGTGCATTTCTAATTCCCCATTGTACCATATTGCCTGTAGCATTAAAGTTCAAAGCCTTCCCATCTACTCCTCCTGGGCCCATCCACACTGCACTTGCACAGGCCTGCCAAACACCTTTAACTGCTGGTGAACTAGCTCATTCTCCCCTCAGCTAAAGCTCTTTCCACACCCAAGATGCACATCCTCCCTGTCACTAAACCCCATTGACTCAGGCTTTAGTCCTAGGGCTTCCAGGAGTCCTTCCTCAGCTGCACTGTTGATGGCCAGGAATGCAGGTTGTCAAGACATGGAGAAGAGTAAATGAAGCTGGACTGAGCATACCAATACCAATCATACTTTATATGAGTTCACAAAGGACAGCTGTAAAACGTTATTTATATGTTTTATTGTTTTATTAAATAATGCCTAGAAACTAGAAGTACAGGCTACTAGACCTGACTCTGTCAGAAACAGTTGTGTGATCAGGGACAAGCCACCCACCACCCTGGACCTCCATTTTCCCAGCTTTTAATTCGACAGTGTGCGTGTGTGTGTGTGTGTGTGTGTGTGTGTGTGTGTGCGTGCGCGCGCGCGCGCGCGCGCGGGGTGTTAAGGTGGGGAGGCTGTAGATGCTCCGTGGGCTCCTGTTCTGTGTTGAGGGCTTCAGAGAACCAACTTTTAGTCCCCCTGTACCTGCCTTCCCAATGTCCTCGGTTCCTTTTCTGTAATTCTTTCTGGCTCCACCGAATACGTGCTTTCTGAGTTGCAAGAGGGGCTAGGGACAAATATCACCTCTTTCCCTCGGAAATTCCTTTTAACTTTCACACGTGTTCCAGCCTCCAGCTTTCTGAACTCCTTAAATTCCTTTCAACTTTTACAGTTTACATTCTCACTCCCAAACTACAAATTCAGAATTAAGGTTGGGCAGCTGCTTCCCGACAGACCTCTGCTTTTTATTTTTTTGAGAATAGGGGACACCCCGGCCCTGCGAGGGATGGGGGTGGGGGCACCTGGTCACCGCAGAGGCGGGAGTGCGTGCGGAGGACGCCATGCGGGGTGTGCCAGGTCCTAGGGGAGGTGGGGAGAACGTGCACAAGGGAGAGGGCTGAGGAAGGATTGCGGCGAGAGAAGCGCGTGAGATCCGGTCACTGCCAGAAATGGAGGGCAGGAGTGGGGCGGGA
>PVKZ01004392.1:0-85202 GCA_004027375.1 Macroglossus sobrinus
TTTCACATCTCTTTGAAATTAGCTTCCACTTTAAACTTGTGTTTATGTTACTGAGTTTTTATTGTTAGTGTCTTTGACTTGAGACCAGAGCAACAAGTTTGTTATAAAAATCAACTGTGTAAACAATATGGCTTTAATGAATGCTACTTGTCTCTCAACTCAAGAACCAACAAGGAATTCCTCTGAGGCATCTGGCGAAAATAAACCTTTTGACTTGCTGCTATTCCATTTCCTGCCTCTATCTTGACAAGTACTTCTGCATTCTAGAGGCTTTTCATTTATTGAAAAGATTAGAAATGCTCGGAAGAAGTATTAGTCCTATTTCAGAGGGTTTTCATCTCGATGGAAAATCATATATGTTGAGCATTAATAAAGACAAAATGAATAAAGAGAAAAAATAAAGAGACTCAAATACAAAGTGAGTATTGGGAAATTTATGGTCTAAGTTCCTTCTGGAGGCTTTAGGGTAGAAATTCGTTTCCTTCCCTTATCCAGCTTCTTGAGGCCATTTGCAATTCTTAGCTGGTGGCTCCTTCCTTTATTTTCAATCTTCACATCTTTTGCTCACTTCAATCCTCTTGTCTTCCCTGTGTAAGGACTTCTATGATAATGTTAGGGCCGCCCTAATGATCCAGGGTAATCACCCCATCTCAAATCTTTACCTTGATCACATCTGACAGTTCTCTTTTCTACTGTGTAAGATATTCACGAGTTTCGCAATAGGACATGAATGTCTTTCAAGGACCATTATACAGCCTAGCACACATATCATGCAAACATATTTTTAAAAAGAGGGGAGAGTTAAAGGACCCCCCAAAGTATCAAATGTACATCCTCATCACTTTCTCTAGCATCTAAGATTTATTCAGTGAGACAGCCAAGGGAATAATGAGGCCTTTGAAAATGCAGGACACTGGGGATTCCTTTATGTAAGGCTACAGCTCAGGTTTTTGAATCAGAATAAAATTCCCTATTTACAGTGTGTAGCTCCAGTGTGAAAAAGCTTAAACAGTTTTATCTTGGCCTTGGCAATAATTACAACAGCAGCTCCGTATTTCTCGAATCTGCTCTGCTCCTTAGACCCCTCAATGTAGCACCTATTAGGAATACCACCATTATCCCTCTCCCCTTTTTTTATACTTCCAAGTCCTAATTACAAATCAGAAGATTTGGAGGTGGACATTCGTAGAAAATCTATGGATAATCATAAAGCTCAAGATGTAGTTAAAATTCCTGTGTCTCAATAAGTATACCTACCTCCAAATTTCATGACTGTTTTTAGTGAGATTTGGCATCGCCCTCCTCCCTGGTACCTGGGGTGCTGGGAGCCACACACAGCAGCCCACTTTTCATCCTGATGCGATGCATCTGTGAGGCTCTGTGTGCATCATATGATGGAACTTTACTCTTTCGTAAAATCCATGCTGTTAATGCCTCATTAACATCGTAACAGTGTTGAGGGAGAGGAAAGAAGGTGTTTCTTGCAAGGATGTAAAATTCTTTTTCCAAATCTTCTATTAAATATCATTTTCTTGAAGCCATTAGGTTGGCCAGTCATTTTATTGTGATCACAAAAAGACTTTTGTTCTTATTCATGAGTATGTACATACCCTAACACAAATTTTCAACTGTTTCAAATCTCGTGCAGTATTCCTCTGTGGAGAATTGTCTCATTTACCAGTTGAGGAAGCTGGCTGTCATTCAGCTCTTTCTATTTCTTTCCAAAGACCCACAGCTCCTCTACCACTGCCTAGAATTTTGGGCTTCAATGATTATATTCTCGATGCCAAAGATGCCAGATCATTTAAATCTACACATTTTTTTGGCATACAAGCAAGAAGTACCAGATTACATCAAGCTTGGGGAGAAATATTAGAGGCTGGAGATCAAATAAGTTTAAAAAGGGATTCACTGGGAATTCAGAAATCAGGAGAGTCAAGGGTTAAAACTCAGCCTCGGCCTATAATTCAGTCTCTTCCTGGAGGCTGTAGGGAAAGAAACGCTTGAGTAAAGGGAATGAGGAAATGACCACTATGGGACCTTGCTGACTGTGGACTGTGCTATCATCCTGAGCTAGGGAACTGGGGTGCAATACATGGGCTAGAATGCAATGGTGGAGGATGTATTTCTAAAGTAGGAAGGGAAAGTTGCTGTAGAAGCCTCTGCAGGACTAATCAGCTCCACATGCATTTTCAGGTCAGTTTCATTATCTTTAAATGGACAGGACAGTGTATTCAGAGCCAACAGGAAACAGCAAGCCACTCTAGAAGTACATTGATGGCAGGAAGGGGAAGAGCCTGACTTATACTTGCTGTCCACCAAATTATTGCCAACAGGGACTGTATTACAACTCAGAGGAGACGTTTTCCTTAGACCTAATGCAAATCCCACAATGACAAAATTGATTAATGTTGACAACAGAAAAGAAAAATAAACAAGTTGAAGTTCGTATGTCAATTTCACTAATGAACTGCCTGATTACAAGTCACTGATGACCACAGATAAAGCAAATGTGGTGAGTTTAATAAGTGTACTGTAGTTTCATTTCTTAGCAAGAAGGCAATACTACCATGTGACAATACCATGATCAAAGTATTTGACCTTACTTTAACAATGATTAGTTTTATAAATAGAAACCTTCATGAAATGTTAGTTTATATTTTTTCATGTTAGTTATTCCTGCTAAAGAGATTGGCCTTGTCTATACTTAATTTTGAGATGGAAGTACCTTGAAGATAGTATTTGACAAAAGACATACTAATTATCAGAATGTGCGAATGATATTCCTTGCCACTAAAAAAAACTTACTTTATGTAGATTGCTTATGTAAACATTTAAACCAAGGAATTAACAGGGCTTAATTAATATTATTTTTATGCTTGAAAAAACTCTGAAAAGGGGTAGCAAACAGTGTTATGTTCATTTTCAGTTACAATACCTGAAGCACAAAACAGAACCTAATGTCATATTGTACAATCCAAAATATTAGACTTTTGGTTTTAATTCTAAGTTCAGACAACTTCTTGCTCACTTTTTAAATAATGACCAGCATATGTTTATGCCAATAGTGACTCAGGGCTGAAAGAAATCTAACATTGGCAATGACATTTCTGAGCAAGGATCTTTCTTCACCCTTGTTAGAATGAGGCAGTGGAATGGTCCATGTGCTTGGTGTCCTTCATCCTTACTCCACCCGAAAAACCAGGGCAGAGACAGGACTGGAGCAGCAGTTGGGACAAAGAATGTGTGCTGGGGAGTTCAGAGCTGATCCTAGAATCCACAGGCTGATGTTAATTTCAGCAGCCATTGTTTATTTCTGGTAGTTGAAGCTCTTAGAAACTTGCATCAAGGGAAAAAAATAAGTGCATCTTCAAATGTTGATAGGTAAACTTACATATAGCTCAAGGAGGTACTAGATATTTTGAAGGTGATTTTTTGGGAGCAAGCATACGTCATACATATTTAGTCCAGCAAGGAGTGTATGTATGTGTGTGTGTGTGTGTGTGTGTGTGTGTGTGTGTGTGTGTGTCTCTGTGTGTGTGTCTGTGTGTGTCTGTGTGTGTTTAGGTGCAAACATAAAAAAGAGTGCAAACATGAAACATGGAGTAGTTGTGAATGGCTCTGTGGGAGCACGGCATAGTAGCTAAGGGTTCTATAGCATTCGTTTACCCAGCTTTGTCTTTACTAGCAAATAACTTAACTTCTCTTTCCCCCAGTATCTGTAAGATAGACCTGGTAATTCTTGACGGGGTTGTTTGGAAGACTGCATGTGATACTACCAGTTCTGAGCCATTCTGATTGTCATTAACATCAATAACAAGGGCACAAGAATGAATGAGGCTCTATGAGCATATGGAAACATCATGCAATAAATACTTTTTTTTGAACTTTTTTGGCCTTAAAATATTCATATTTTAATTGTCTCTGTCCTAGCACAGTGTTTTGCATGTTGTATATGATAAGTGAAGGTTTGTTGGATGGATGAATGGCTCAGTTTTCATAAGCTTCAAAGGCTACCATAGGATTGTATTACAATGTAATTGTCATGGCTTCCAGCGTAGGCTTCATTCTCTACCAGACTTGTCCTTTTCACATCCATGATGAGTCTTATTTGCAGAAATCCTGTCTGCTTTTGATGTTGGCTACCGAAGAGCCTGAACTATCTTGGCTGTCCCCCATGGTTTCCATTATATTAACTTACAACCAGCCTTGTTCCAGAAAAGAATGCAAAGTGGTTCCCCAAATTGCATGGATTATGATAAGAAAAAAGAAAGCTAAAATGTCAGGGTAAAGACAAGAATTAGGATGTTTGTAACGTTTGTCTTGCTATTCAGACACTGAAGTGTGCACGTGCCCTTGAGGACCATCAGCTGGCCATGCAGTGTTGTCCTAGAAGAGAAAAGGGCAGCTGCGTGCAGAGTCCTGGGAGGTGGAGGATTGTCTATGGACTGCTCAAGTCTCTGTTTTTGTTGTGTTTTTTTGTTTTTTGTTTTTTTGCTAAAAATGTGGGTCTGCATGACATGGTGATTCCTGAGTTATCATATGATCACTTACAAAAAAAGGGCAATGAAAGCAAAGTAGTTTTTAAAACTTCCATATTCATTATGGTAGTAAATAGATTTAGTCATAGAAAGGGAATATCTGTATGCAATCTATACTTTGGGGGCAAATTATTCATATTGATAAATAATATTTACAGGTTCACATTGGTCAACTAAAAGAGTAATATAACAATTCCAAGACTCTTTCAGTCAAGACTTGGATTTTGAACAGAACATGATGTGCAGATGGAGCTGGTCGAGTCTTCTCCTTATGGCTTAACCAGACACCCTGTCCTTTTCTCAGTGGCTATAGCAAACTAGGGTCTGAATTCCCCAAGGGCATGGGTAGCAGGGTCACTTGAGACCCCAAATTCAGTTCCACTCACTCCAGCCCACAATGAGCCACATTTTCTTCTGAAATGCGTGAACAGAGAAGCAACCTTCTTATTGGTTGCAATGGGGCAGATGTGGTGAGACCATTTAAAGATATGTACTAATATGTATGGTTTCTCCCTGCATCTCTCCACTGTGTGTATATATATATATATATATATATATATATATATATATATATATATATTTTTTTTTAATTCAAGCAAGTAGCTTATTCTTTCTTATTTGCAGAAAGTGTGTTTTTTTGTTTCCAAAATCTTAAGTTCATTGAAGGGAGTCAGGTTTAAAAGAAGAGGCACTTTCCAGATTCTGCTGAGATTCTGCCAAATGGGCCCCATGAGACTTGCAGCTATTGAACACAATAGGTCTCGGTGGGAATGGCCCTGTGGTATCAGAGAGACTGGATCTCCAGGCTGGGGTGTCCAATGTCTCCCAAGATCTATGAAGCTCCCCGAGTGGCTTCAAAGTAGCAGGGTCAAGGACCATGTGTTCTAAGGCAGAGACCATCTGGGTTACCAGTGGACAGATGACTAATGATGGGAGGGAAGACTTATGCCTTGGGAGTGTAAGATCCTGGGACCTTATTTTGGACCAGCTCCAGCAGCATGGAGAGAAGAAGGAAGAATCCAATACCATCTGAAAGTTAAATTTTCTGTCAGCTTGGTGGAAGAGGGTCCCTGCAATGAAATTAAGTTAATTTGATAGAAAAAAAATTACATGCTATATTTCTTGCACACTCGAGTTTGTCGCCTGAGATCCTTACTAACTTCTTGTGCATTTTGGAATGTAGACAAGGAGGGCAGGAAGGATGCAGTCCAGGCGCTGTTTCAAGACGGGAAACCAGCCAAATAAAGTAAGAAGAATAAGGGAGAGGACAAGTGCTTTGTGCTACAGATGTGAGTCTCCAGGCTTAGCTATGCAGAGACTATAGGCATTTCTTTAAAGAACAGCAGAAGTTATTTTTATGGAAATAGGGAACATAGTTTATTTGAAAAATTTTCATCATTTCATGTTCTGCTTTCACAGGCACAAAAATCAATTATTTATTTGGTTAAAAAGTTCCTTTTACTGGCATGCTTATTTCTCAAAAGAATGATTAAATGGTCTCCAGTTTAGAACAAGAGAGAATTTTCTTAAACCTGAAGCTGAGTTCGGTAGTGCAGAGCTGAGGACAAAGTTAAAGTCGAGGACTCTGAAGCTGTTCTGGTGCCGTCACCACTCCTCTGAGGGAGAGCTGAGGCCCACGAAAGTGCAGATGTACAGATAAGGCAAAGTGACGCCCTCTCAGGGAGGCCACTGATGGACTGCATTATTATCCCTAAAATATCGTGCACTGTTCTAACCATAATACAGCAGGAGTTAGAAGACAAGTGTGTCTCATTATTGAACTATTGGCATCAAAGCTTTTTTATATTTAATTGTGATTGTGCAGAGTGGACTAAGGATTATAGAGAAGAAATAGTTCTTAGTAGAGCATCATCTTTGTGTAGTACATGGATTCTTAACCGTTAAGGCTGATGTGATTTGGAATGGATGAATTTGTTCAATAGACATTCATTGAGTACCCATTCTGTGTCAGGCACTGTTCTGGGTGCTGAGGATAAAGGAAGGAACAAAATAGAGTCTTAGCCTTTGAAAAGTTTACGTTATTGAACAGGGAGTAAGAGAAACATATACATGTTTAGCGTATCAGGAGGTCAGACCTGCTATGAAGATAAGCAAGGTAAGGGACCAGAGAGTCCTGGAGGGCATTATTTAAAGAGGGCAGGCAGGAATTTTTTAAATAACATTTGATCACGGACTGGAAGAAGGTGAGAGAGAGGTCCTTTTGAGTATTTGGAAAATCAATCCAGACAGTGAGTGAAGCAGCAAGTGCAAAGACCCTGAGGACATTCGCTGCCTCTGAGAACAATCCAGTGAGGTTGGAATGTACCAGGAAGGCAGAGGGGCAGCCAGGAGCCAGATCGGGAGGGCCTCCTGGATCTCAGTAAGGACTTACGTTTACTTCTGGGTGAGATAGAGCCATTGCAGGATTATGAGCTGAGGAATGACAAGATCTGGCGTAAGACTTGCCCAGGTATCTTGCACTGTGGGGTTACAAGTGCAAGTCAAGAGGCCAATCAGGAGGATGCCGCAGTCATCTTTGTGAAAATGAAGGTAGCTTGAACTGGGGAGACAGGGATGGAAGTGGCGAGAAATGGTCAGATCTCAGGTAGACCAGCCCATGATGATAACGATGAGGGCCTCTTACATATGGAGTTTCTAATCTAGGGCTGTTCACTGGAGTGGTTGGACTTGAGCTTGAATCCTAGCTTTTTATCAGTAAAATGTAGATGATGACAACATCTATCTTACAGGTTGTTAAGAGGATTAAACATGATGAAAAAAAGGCTTAGCACAGCACTTATCTTAACATTTCAACATTTTAATTCTGTCGTGGTAGTGTTAGAAAGCATCTCACGATCAACATCAAGAATTATTATGGTTATGTTTCTTTGTTCTGATCAGCTATTATTAAGTGGATGGTATGTTTTCAATTGTGGAATGTTAGAATTTAGGAAATACAGGGTAGCAACATAAAAAAATTGGAACACACATTTATCCTGAGGATTTATTAGCATTAGCTTTCAGATTTTTACTAAAAGTTGCTTTTTCGTTTTAGTTAGAGAGCCACTCCTTATTTTTTCTTATTTTTTTCCCTTCCAAAAAGTAAGCAAAAAATCCACCAACCCCTCTCAGATTTTAAAACCGGAAAACAAACAGTTCTTCAGGACCATTAGCAATTTACTTTTTTCTTGCCTTACCTAATACTCTCTGACAGTATACTGAGTTGCAAACAATAAATCTTTTTCTTTTTTAAACAAAAGGCAAGCATTCAATCACATAGATGTTTTATTTCCCTGATGTCAGGTATCTGGATTTTGATTTTGGATTGTTTGAGTTTGATGACAGGACTTAATTTTGAGTATTATGTACACACAGCCTTGGGCCAAAATAAGGCTGCAGTGCAGTTCTCTTTACCACAGAGGTCTCGGCTCTCTCTAGTTCTGCATGGCAGTGGACAGCCTCCACAGATTGCCACAACACAGGCTCCTGGCATGTGTAACCCCTGTGTTCTCCCATTCAAATCAACAAATCTTTATTTAGTCCTCATGTATTATGTGCAGAGCACTCTGGTAGGGTCTGTGCATGAAGCAAAAGAAATACTGAATTCTACTTATTGTTTAAGGAGCATCTTAGCTTTTACATTATTGGGTAGACCAGATTCACCTGCTTAAATAAGTTGAGAACAATGTAAGTAATATGACATTGATTGTTCAGGAGAATTATAACAACATATTAAATTGAGTGTTATAAACCACAAATCCAACCCTGGTGGTTAGCATCAGAGAAAGACAAAGTAGCTGACCTGTGGGCACAAAAGGAGGAACAAGAAGCAACCCCCCCCAATCTTCCTGCCATCTTTGTGACCCAACCTGATTATCAAGTATCAGAAGCCAGAGAATGCAGAAGCAGAAGACTAGGGCTTCATAATTCTAGGATCTAGACAGAAAGCTAGGTGATTAATGCTATAATCCCCATCATTCAGGGAATAGGACAACAGCTGCCAAGTATAGTGGCCAACTACCTCCCGCAGGACTCACTGAGAGTGAAATTTCAGCAAAACCAGCCCTGGCACCATCTCTACCACCCACTCCTGCAAATTAATTTGGAGAGGCTGACTGGGGAGGGAATGAGAGTTCTCCTTGTGGAGTACTGCAGTGCTCTTCCTCTTCTCACTAACCCCCTACAACAGAATGGGGAATTCCTCTTTCCACCTCAAAGCCAAGAGGGAGACTCCAGAAGAACCATTAATAAACCTGCCATAACCATCCACCATTCTCAAAATCCAGGATAGTAATGGATGCCATCTTGATAGTTATCAGGCAAATGTCAGGGTATAGAGGAAGGGTCCAGGGAGAGATGGCAAAGACGTGAAGAAGAAGCATAAAGGGGTCAGGAAAGGGAAAGGTCAGTTTTGACTAGAGAGTTATCAGGAGAAGGTGGGGCTCAAATTCTCCTACCGAAGGATAGGCAATGGATAAATGAAGTGTGGAGAACAGGTGTGCCATGTGGGGTAGTGAGGGGCCAAACCTGGATGGAGTACAGTCCCAAGGAGTGTGACAGGCCTGCACGCACAGAGGTGCCCCGAGCTCCCAGGTAAGGAATTGGGGCTTGGCCAGAAACAGCAAACACATCCTTCAGCGCTGAGTAACATGGTAGTGTGGGTGCCTGAGGAAGGTGACTGGTCTGTGAAAGAGGGAAGAAGAAAAGATGCTCCTTCAGAAGCTGGTCAAACACCTATGTATAGGACAAAGGGATTCAGAGGCATGACTGCGACTTGTTACACCTACACATTTATTTAGCTCCATTTATTGACTATAAATAATGCAGTGGTGCACTTGAGTCCCCCCACCTCCTTTTTTAAAAAAAACATTTAAAGGGCTTCCTGGGCAGAGAGCTGGGGACTCGAAGCTCTGCAGCCTGGTGGTAGTCATCCATTCAGAAGCCAAGGCTCCCTGTCTTCACACACACAGCAATTAACTTTGGAGAACCCTACCCATCAAACGTTTTATTCATGCTACTTACTCCTCTTCTGTTATCTATAATTTTAAACTGCTCTGTGTTCCCCTCATCCCTTTGAAGTGCATTAGTAACTATGGAGACATGATGCTATTAGAATGGGCAGAGCTTAGTGACATGTACAACTGCCTTATTAACATGGTTTCATGTAACAGCTGGCAGTGTGGATGTCTTCGCTGAGTAAAGTAAGTGACAGGTTTTGTGACCACATTTATGTAGAACATCACCTCTTGTAGAGGATATGGATATTAAACTTAAAACAGAAAATAGGGCTACATCAGTACCTTGAAGACAAGTTCCCAGAGGTTTTAAATCACATGAAAAGTAAACTACCAGGCGTACCAGAAAGGAGACTTTTAATATGCTAAAAACCAATCAAATTTTCCCAAAGTATGTGTGCACAAAAACCAGTTGTGAAAATGTCAAATATCTCATAATAATGAGCATAGATCTCTGTGTATTCGAAGGGCCCAAACTCGACTATGAATAAATAGGATCATTATTGCAACCTCAGAAGGTGCAGGTTGACCAATCATTTGGTCCTTTCCCCATGGTTTGTGGAAATTTCTCTCAGGGAGGGGGAAGTGTCACCAGCTGCCCTTTCTGACAGAAACAGCCACAAACCTGGCTCCAGCCAGAATGAGCTTTGAAGCGATTGCTTGCTTGGTGAGCGTTCCTCTCCCTGAGACCCTGTCTTACTTAGTCCCTCACCCTATCCGATATTTCTGGCTGAATTTTTTTTTTGCTCCACATTTCTATTTCTATGGAAATATTGATCATCCTACACTTCCACAGCATCAGCAGTGAACATTAGCTGAACCTCAAACATTCAAATGAAATTCAGTGGAAGAATTTAAGCAAATTCTGATTAACGGCAGACAGTACAATGAGGGTGTGTCTTAATTCACTGACCCATTTGCTGCATTCAATATTAAGATGAACTAGAAAAAATCTGAGTGTTTGGCAGGTAATTCCTCTCTCCCTTATTTTATTGGCTACTGTGGTAGGTGGAATAATGGCACCACAAAAATTCAAGTTCTAATGCCTGGAGGCTGTGATTGCTGTCTTACATGGCAAAACAACAACAAGAGTAACAAAACCCCCTAAAAAACAAACTTGGCAGATGTGGTTAAGTTAAGGATCTGGAGATGGGGAGGTTATCCTGGTTGATCCAACTGGGTCTTTGATGTAATCACAAGTATCCTTGAAGGAGGGCAGCAGAGGGATTTGACCACAGAAGACTCAGACGAGGTGGTGTGATGGCAGAAGCAATGTGAGATTTGAAGATGTTAAGCTGTTGGCTTTGGAGACGGAAGACAGGGCGGAAAGCTAAGGAATAAAATAGCTGTGGAGATATATTTACAATAGCAAGATATGGAAGCAATATAAATGCCCAACTGATGATTAGATACAAAGTTATGGTTCATATATACAATGGAATATTACTTGGCCATAAAGAAAAATGAAATCCTTTTATTTGCAATGACATGGACAGAGTTAAAAGGTATTATGCTGAGTGAAATAAGTTAGACAGAGAAAGATAAATACTATATGATTTCACTGATATGCAGAATCTGAAGAACAGAAAGAACAAACTAATTGAAAACACCCACAAATATAGAGGACAATTGGGTGATGGCCAGAGGGGAGGAGAGTGGGGGGCTGGAAGAAAGGGGCAAATGGTTAAAAGAAGTACAAATTAGTAGTTGAGAGATGGTCACGAGGATAGAGAGCACGGCATAGGGAATGCAGTTAGCAGTAATGTAATGACTATGTGTAGAGGCAGAGGGAATATAGAGTAACCATCCCCCCAGTAAATGTCTAACCAATGTACTGTATACTTGAAACTGATAATAATAATTTTTAAAAAGCTGTGGAAACTGAAAGAGGTGAGAAAATGGATTCTAGGGCCTCCAGAAAAAACCGATTCTGTCTGCATCTTGACTTTAGCTCAGTGAAACTGGTTTGGGACTTCTGAACTCCAGAACTGTAAGAGAATGAGTTCATGTTATTTTAAGGCACTAAATCTGTGGTGATTGTTTACAGCAGCAATAGAAAATGAATACAGCTACCTACCAAGCTGAAACTAGAAAAATGGAGGGAAAACATTGAACATTAGAGGGACCAGAGTATGGAGTGACATTTTCTTTTGAACATTGCTTCAATGGAGGGATAATGATTTATGTTTCACTCCCCTACCCCTCATCCTTATCCATGTAGCCTTCTTTTCCCATCTGATCAAAAAGATTCTCTCTTTCTTACTACCATGTATATAGCTCACATGCCCCTTACTTTCTGCTAGGCATAATTCTAGTTTTTTTGTTGGTAATTGTCTTATCTGCCAACTCAGTAGTGAACTCCTAAAGGGTGGGAACTCTATTTTATATTTTTCCTTCCTTCCTTCATTCATTCAATATTTGTTGAATACCTGCTATATACTAGGCACAGTTCAGAGTAGTGATGGGGAAGAGTGGGTGATGGGGGTAAAAAAAACCCCACAAAAATATAAGTAAATTTATATAATATGTTGTATTGTATCAAAAACGTACAGTGGGGAGTTAGCATTCATTGGGTTTTTACTATGTACAGGCACAGTGCTAAGTGCTTAAATTGATCCCATTTAAAACTCTCAACACCCTTCATCTTTCTGTGGCAGCATTTTCTTCAGTCTCTAAAAAAAATCTTCAGGAATATTGCAAGCAAGGGGCAGGAGGCTGGTACATACTTTGTTGATAGGAAAATGGAGTCATCAAACAATTGAATGATATTCCTAATATCAGAAAATGAGCCAAAGGTGAAGAAGGAAGGTGAGGCTTATCTTAGTGGTGCTGTAGGAGTGCCCATTTTTGCCTCCTGATGCTGTGGCCAGCCAGCCTTGTCAATGGGGGAGGAGGTCACCATCAATGGACCCGAAAGCAGAGTGGGCTGGTGACCAGGGCACACTCGGAGGCTCTGGTTTTTCAGACAATGCAACATCAGCTGAATTACTGGGATTATTTGAGAGCCCACATGGCCACCCTCTCCACAGCAGGGAGAACCTTGCTCGCCGAGGTGTTCTGGAATTCCTCATGATCTGAGACTTTATGGATTCAAGCACCGATTCTCATTCCAAGTCATCGTCCCAGAATATTGCTGAATATCTACCTACCTCCCAGCTGATGCAAAGGGGGCAGTATCCATCTTTTCACTGTCCCTCACAGAAGCTTTTACTATATTTTTTTTAATCTCAACCATGACTAATGTGTATTTTGTATCCCAGCTATAGTATAAACGAGCTCAATTTAGCAAAAAAGTTTTTCATTCCCTATTCATGTGGGATAAAGTCATTTTATAAAATACAGCTTCCATGTCTATATTATCATTTTTCCTAAAGTTATAGGTGTGTCTATGGGAATGGGACTTATCAGAGAATTATCAATGGTGAATAAAATTTTCTTACTTTTAAAATGGTTGACTAGAAATGTGGGATCCTAATAGTTAGAAAATATACAAGTTTGAATTGTGAGAAATAGTAGCAGACTACCTAACAAAGGGTTATATTGTTGAAGAACAATGGTGTGTTAACCTATAGGATGAATGAGACATATTCCACGTGTGTGTGTACACACACATACACACACACACACATATATATATAGAGAGAGCTCTACATCTTAATACTGTTCCAAATTGTATATCTCAAGGAAAAATAACTTAAATTTACATAGCACTCAGATCCTTTTAAGGTCCTTTCACAGCTATTATCTCACTTTTATTCTGACAAGACTCCTGAACAATAAGTTAAAAAAGTGTATTTCCCTCATTTTATTAATGATGAAATGAGGCACGGAGAAGCCAAGTGGCTTTAGAAAACCAACATAGCCCAGCTCGACAGTAGCAGAATAAAACCAGCTCCTCTTCTTGGGCTGGAAGTCCAGATTCTTCGCTGGACATCTCTGCAGAAAACCAAAGCAGTGGGGATATTCTGTTACAGACCGTACATACACTGTGCTGGGGAGGAGCATGGGATGAGAGCTCAGTTCAGATCTGGACTAGCACTTTCTAGCTATGCTATCTTAGACGAGTCACATGACATTTCAAAGCCTCAAATTTTTTTCACTCTATAAAAAGAAAACACTAGTATTTTATTATTTAGAGCCCATAAAGGTCAGTGCCCAGGGCACAGAGCAGGGTGAGGAAGGATGGAGAGTCGTCCTGAGGAGGCAAATGGAGAATAACCCGCAGGAGCGCCATGTCATACGGTAGTCATGATGAATACACAAGATAAGGCAATAAGGGAGGCAACGAGCTGAGCACAGGGCCTAGAACATAACGAGTTCTCAACAAATGTTAGTCTTTGACATTTTTTTGAATTATCATTTCCATTAATATCTGGTGTTGTTTTTCAGCCTCAGGGAGCTATTTCTAGAAACTGGACTGAAAAGAACCTACTTTGATCTGGAACCTAGAATAAGTATTCTGCACAGAGACGGGATAGGTATGTCAGATGTTCTAAATGTAAGTCTAGACCCATCTACAGGACTAATTCATAAGATTCAAAAGGAACATTTATATGTTCATTTTAATACTGTGTCTGATGACAGTGTAATTAGGATTGTGTCTAGGTTTTTACGTGTTCTGATATTTTTAAGCTTTTATAACTTGGTTATAAAATTTGCTCTGGTGGAAACTTGGCTTACTATGTCTCAGCCTTTAGATGAAAATTTTTTACAGAGGACACTGACCTTTAATTGTCTTTCATTTGAGTAATGGAATATATGTGTGTGCACGGTGGGTGTAGATATATGTATATCTATCCATTGGTACGTGTGGTGATAGCTTTGCTGTTCTGTGTTACTTTTTTCCTATCTTGATACCATTAACCCTGCTACTTAGTAAGAAAATGACTCAAAAGATGACTCATCTACAATCCCACCTAAGGAAGAGAAAAGAAAGAGCAAAAGAACAAGAAAAGAAAGGAGAAGTGAAAAGAATGGCTACAGGACAGATGACTTACAATAACCTTGCAAACAATTTTTTAGTATCTACCAGCCCACATATTTTTCACAAACCCGTTCCCATTGGAGCTGAACCACATAACCATTACTCTGCACCCACATGCGTTCTTGTATTCACTGAAAAGAGAGAACAATGATGCAGTTAGTAAATAACATTGCAGAGCAAACAGTGGGCTTTCCAGAATCTTGCTAAAGTGATATGCTAATTTCCATCCAACTGCTGAACTAAGATTTTAGACAGGTGATTAAAAATTTAAGGTACCCAAAGTAGAAGCATCCCTGGTCATTTCCAAAGTGAATCTGCATCTCCAGGATGAAAAGCCTGAGAGGAGAGCTGCAACAGAGGGAGGAAAGGAACACGAAGGATGCAGAGGAGACCTAACATGTGCTGCGAGCTTCTTTCTTTCTTTCTTTCTTTCTTTCTTTCTTTCTTTCTTTCTTTCTTTCTTTCTTTCTTTCTTTCTTTCTTTCTTTCTTTCTTTCTGGAAGAGTTCAGTCAAGTGAGAGATAGTGGGGCTAAGAGTAAGAGAGAGAGCAGAGACCATTTCCTTTTTTTACATACATCCACAGCTCAGCTTATACAATTTGTAACAGTATTAAGATGTAGATTTTCTGTAACACACTTAAAAATGCTCAGTTTTTATTTTATATTGCATATACTTTTAGAATTGCAGCTGTTAGGAAGGAAGGACTCTGAGAGGTCACTTAGTTCAAGCATCACAATCTCAGATGCCTATAGGGGCCAGGAAGGTAAAGTGAGCACTTGAATGGGCCTTCCCCAAGCCTGCAGAGGTGGGACCCAGTGCTTAGTCTAAAGGAACAGCTGCTCCTCCGCTTCACAGGAATCCTTGCTGTGTTGAAATATGGGCCCTGTGTCCCCAGATCTTCCAAATTTTCCAGAGAAGCTGGAAATCCTCTAGAATGTCAACTACAAGAGGACATAGATTTTTTTTTTTTTTGCTTATTGTATGTGCAACTGTAATCTCAGTGTTTAGAAGCGTGTATGGTGCACAGTGAGCACTCAAATATTTGTTAAATGAATGTATGTAGAAAAGCAAGCAAGCAAATAAGCTGGATTTTTATGTGAATTGTTTTGAATTCTAATGTTAACAAATAGATTTTTATATTGTCATGGTTTAACTAAAAGGAGGAAAACCTACCTCTATGGAAAACCTACCAAACAAAACCTATCTCAGGGCTAAGTACAACTCATCACAGGATACTACTTTGCCTCCTGAGGTCTAATTTAAGTTCCCTGTGTGACAGACAAGAAAACTGAGGCCCCAAATACTAATGCCTTGTTCAAGGACCACACAGATGATTTACATGGCAGAGGCAGTAAACCTATAAAACAATCTCCACCTTCTAATTGCTCATCTAGGGCTTTCTCCTCCTTCATACCTTGCTACTGCTTCAAAGACAAATTTAAAATCAACAACAGTCTCAACACTTGGTTATGACATAAAGTTATGTTCTTTTATAGGAGGTCAAAGGATAGCCAAGACCTTTGAAATCAAAAGACAAATTGCAAAGGGCAATGGAGCAATTTAGAAAGATACAGGCGGACATGTGGTGATACCTACAGCTCACTCGGCGGTGTAAAAAGCTCTCCTAGCCCACACGTTGTCTGTCAGAACCTCAGTGTCAGCGCTTCGAGCACAGGGTTTATTTCTCACTTACACTGCATTTCTTCATAGGTCAGCTGGGAGTTCACTCCACATTGTCCTTACTCTGGGACCCAGGCTAGCAAGCAGCTACCTGTGGGATATTGTCCATTGCTATGGCTGACTAATAAGGACAGTGTGGCGAGGGGCACACTGGCTCGTAGAGCTTCTGCCCAGAAGAGAGGCCTGTCACCTCTGCTCACAGTCATTGGCCTCACAAATCAAGTGGTCAGACCTAACTTAGAAAGAGCAGCAAGAATAATCCTGCCGCATGCTTGGAATCCAGGGGCCAGAACTGCTAAAGAACAGCCTCTGAGGGAAATACTCCATTAGCCCCATTTTACAGATGATCAGACAGAGAAACAGGGAGATGAACTCAGACAAGGCCTGAAGCTAATGAGTATTGATGGTGTTTAAACACAGATAGCCTGGCTTGAGCCCTCTTAACCACTACACTATACTTTCTTCTCTGTATCCATTTTTCCTTTTTTCCTTCTGTTTTTCCTTTGCAAATATATAAATTTCGGAACAAAGCTGTATGCGGGCTATTCTGGGAACCTGTCACATACCTTTTACACCATTTATAACATTGTTTTTATAGCAAAATGCATTTTGAGTTCCAAACAGCCAGCTTGCAAATAAACTTTTGAGCCTCACTCTATTTATAAGCTGCATATTTTTTGAATTTCGTTTTAAATTTCAGGTAGCGAAAACAGCATTTTATAGAAACCAGAAATTCTGGTTCCAGAAAGTCAAAGTCCTCTGACACATCCTAGAATTAAAAATAGTGGAGATGCATCTTACATATCAGTTATGTTCCAAAGTCAATGGTAAGGAGAAAACCAGATGTGGGCAAGATTACCCTTGAAAACCCTTCAGGAAGGCTCCACGTGGGAGGCCAACATGCCAGCTGCCAGCCTCCTGTTCCCTCCAGTGCTGCTGAACACCAGGTGAGGGAGTCAGCTGTGTGTAGGGCCATGAACTTCAGGATTGCTTAAGCCCAGTGAAGTGCTTCTTGCTCTGTGTCAGCAGAGGAAATGGCGCTCTCTCTCATTCTGGTCATTCCAGAATATTCCTTAGCTGAAGGAAATCACCAACAGGACAGCTTGAATTACTTCGCCTCCTTTCACTTTTCTGACCCAGTGCCTTTTGTTGAATTTGAGTGTATTAAATGAATGTTTGATGTGACTGAACTCAAAATACAGAAGGCCCAAACACTAAAAAACTTCGGTCCTGAGAGTGATCTCAAAGGTTCACACAAGAATTCTCATTCTTACTCCTTGACCTACCCCTGCAGAGCATTTTAATATTTAACAGAACCACAGGTTTCCAAAATAATTTCACTTAGAAACAAGACATTAAGGAACAATTACCAGATTGGCCAAATGGCTTCTAAGGTCCCCCTGTCGCTCACTTCCTCAGCCTGCTTTCTGAGCTCATGTCAAGCCTCGGGTGTTTTTAAGTTGACATATCTGAGGAGCTTTATGCTATATATAAACTGCTTGGATTATGAGATATCAGCTCTTTTTATAATTAAAAATGATGCCACTGATGTGCCACGAGGAAGCCCACATTTTAAATTATTTTTTCGAAAGGAGGAATCTGCACCTCTAGTCTCACTTTCTCGTGAGCCTTGGTTTGGTGACTGAATCAACAGACCCCTCAGCTCTCTGGGGGACCACCCTCCATCTTTGGACTCCAAAATCCTTCTTAATTTTTCATGATTTGGGACTCACATAGGCAATGTGTTCTCCGCCCGCCCCCTCCACATTGCTGTATGAATAGTAGGTAAAATGGTAGATATTAAGGACCAATGACTGGAGTGGGTTGGAAGTGCCTTTCAATGAGGCATAAAATTGAATCATTTCTATTCCTTTGGTTGCGGGTGGAGAGTGGGGAAACAATACTTATATTAAACTTCTCCTCTAACCAATGTACAGATTTGTACTTATTTATGTCATAACAGTACAACTTCAAACCGTTTAAAACTGAAAAATATGTAACAATCATTTACGTACTTGGTTCTTCTGTCTGTATATTGCCCTCCCCCCCCTTCCTAAATCTATCTTCCAGCCATTAAAAATAGCCTTAGAGAAATATTTTTTAAACAAATGCCTTGATTCTGTATAAGATCTGTGTAATTCTGAAGAAAGGATCTGAGGTGTTTCTTTTGTGTGCGGGAAGGTTAAGTTGCCATGGTAATGGCTTAATGTGAACTATTGGGAGAAGTGCACTAGGAACATTACATGTGGCAACTCTGTATCTTGTTACTGTTGTTACAGCCTGGACAGAACTTGACTTTTCTTGGTTCTGAACAGCCTTTCCATACTTTCATAATAACAGGAATTTGTATTTCTAGCCCAAGGCTGCCCTTTCCTCATCTCATGTTGCTTTTAAAACAACCAAAAAGAGAATCCTTATGGAAAGGGCTTAGTATCAGGTACTGCTGCGAAACAAAGTTCTCATGATTTTTACAGCATTTCAAACATGTAGAGCATGTTCTTTTTAATTTTTTTTTACTCTGCATTATTACTATTTCTTAAAGCCAAGGAACATCACATAGAACAATTTTTGAGAACAAAAAGAATTTGTGTTTTTTTTTTTTACATTTGCTCTCATTTCCTTGGAACAACACATGTTTTATGAAAATATATGAAGAATTTGGTTTGCTTTCAGGGCCTAATCAGAAACGCGAGTCAGAATTAATAATAATAATAATAATAATAATAATAATAATAATAAATAGAAGCCATAATCTAGATGCTGCTGTGTCAGCATCTTTTTGAGCTGAATGGATAGACAAGTACTTTCACTTAAATAATTCAAATTCATCCTGTCCTTGGCAATAGTTTGTCTCTCTCAAGCTTTTGGTAGGCCAGGCTGTATTTTCTAAATTGATCTATATTGCAATGCACTTTAATTAGAAAACATGATAGATACGTACAAAGTGATTATCATTAAGACCATGTTCTTTAATTTCCATTTATCTCCAGGAAAATGTTGCCCATATGTTTCCCATGAATCAGTGACATTTTAGTGATTTTGGTGAACATGTTTTTCAGAGGATGCCTCATTTGCTCATGCATTTATTCACTCAATAGATAATATCGAGCACCTACTTTTTGCCAAGGATCATAACTTGATGTCACACACTGACGTGGCTGACAGAGTTCTCAAGTTCAGAACTGGTTCTAAGTGGGAGCCAGTGGTCAGAGGCCGCCCCTGTTTCATGGGGCTTTGCTAGCTTTGGTACTTTCTTTCAAACACAATCAGCCGTTTTGCAATGGGTCCTTATTACAATACCATTCATTCATTCAACTGACATTTACTGGGCCAGGCTCTCTACCATGTTCGAGTCATATAAAGGCAATAGCAGTCTCTGTCCTAAGAGGATTAGTCCAGATGCTTCTGGAATCCAGTTCTTGAGAGCATGAGCCCAAAGTAGCTTGTTCTCTGTTGAACCCACTGCAATCGTACTTAGGCTTTCTTCAAACTCTTACATAGACATATCTTCATTTCTCCTTTCTCCTTTATTCTCCAAGCAAGGATTTATGAAGGTGAAATTCCTGAAATCATGGCATTGGCTTTATTTGTTGAGTGTGTCCACTAGTACAAGGGACAACGACTTTCATTTATTGAGAATTTGTTATGTGCTAGATGTGATGTGAAGCACTTTACGTGTATTGTCTTGTTTCATCCTCACAAAAATGGTACAAGGTGGATTCTATAATTCTTGTCTTACAAATGAGGAAACTGAGGCTCAGAATAACTGTTCTGATTTCTTTTAGATAGATAAGTGGATAAACTGAGACTCAAATCCAGTTTTGTCTGGCTCTAGTGCCCAAGCTCTTAACCTCTGTGGGTTGTTTTTGATAATTTATTATATTTACTATAGCAAGTTATGAGTCTAGTTTGAATTAGTGTCCATTCTCACTTATAAACTACAATATCCGTGCCACTATTTTGTTATGCTTTATAAAGAAATATGTCTCTTCAAGTCTCTTTCAAAATAAATGTAACTCATAGAGCTAGAAAGAATTAGATACCATTATTTAAAACATTTCAGAAATATTTAGAAATTAAAGAAAATAACTTCTCTTGCTTACCTTTGAATACTCCTTCTACATTAAAAAATAATTGTATATAATTGCAAAGTTTATTTTTAAAAATATGATATTTCTACATGAAAGACTATAAGCTTTCAGCAGAACATAAAAATGTCTAAAATATGTGTCATGTGTCTTTGGCTCGTTCAAGTTTTTCTCTCTATCTTTGTTGTTGTTGTTGTTGTTTTTTTTTTTTTTTAGCAGTTTGTTGGTGAGCACTAAACAGAGCTGACTTTTATTAATAACTTTGGCCTAGTTAGATTTTTTTAATTGCACAAAACAGAGGCCCCCTTGCATTGCCTCAGGTAAGTTGGGGTTTATTAAAGGATACCCATAATTTGATGGACAGCAAATGACAAGAGTCTCACGGGGCTCCAAGGAAAGCAACCACAGAATAGCCAGTTCTTCCCTGAGGCGAATCCCAGGCAGCTCTAGAAACCTTGGAAGCAAGAGTTGGTTCATCATTCGCCATTGGGTATTTCTCTGCTCTTGTCGCTCAGCTACTTCTGGGCACCGGCTCCTTTCTCCTACACGTCTGACTTGCTTACTCTTGTCTCCTTTCCTGTATTTTTTCACCCATCATATTGGATCTGATTATTCATAACTCATAACTCTTTTTGCCATGACATTTCTTTACATCTTTTCGACTCCAGCACTACCTGCTAACAAGCTCATTTTCTTAGAATCTCCTAGCTAAAATTTCTGAGCGAGTATCAGATAGGTCCTGCTTATGAGCATTATCTCTGTTCAGGCAGTCCTCAGTACCGTATGTGATAGGACACTGGCAAGTATATAGACATTTGAATGCCTATAGGGAGGTGCCCATTCTGATCCCAGCAGTTTTCAGTGCACAAAGGTGGTAATAGTGGGGAAAGGGAGTCTCATGACAAAAATCGTGCCTTCTTCAGTGCTTCCTATGCAAGGTCAAGAATGAAACATTTTCTGTGAAAGGGAACTAGAAACATGGTTAGCAGCTTAATGGACATGTCTAATTTATTCTGAACACTTATTTCCATGTGTGAAATTCCAAAGATGCTCACAATTGACAGTTATACAGCTTCGCCTTTCTAATCAGTGGATTTTGAGATACATAATAATGTATTTAACTGATTTTTTTTTGGTCTAGTTCTAATAGTTCATGAAAGTGAAATTGTTTATTTCTCTATTCTTTTTTTCAATTGTTGTTTTATATATTTTGGAGTTCTGTTATTAGAATGTGTATATTTATGATTATTCTGTCCTCTTGACGAATTAACCTTTATATCATTATAAAATGTTTTATTTTTGATTATTTTCTATTTTAAAGTTCACTTTATTCGATGTTAATATAGCCACTCCAGCTTTCTTCTTACTGTTGGCATGGTATACCTTTTTCCATTTATTTACTTTTGACTGACCTTATAAATAAAGAGCATCTCCTGAAAATGGCATAACTTTGGATCTTGCTTTTCTATTCATTCTAACATCCTCTAGCTTTTGGTTAGAATGTCTAGTCTGTTAACATTTACTGTAATTGTTGGTGACATTGAATTTATGTTTGGTTTATGCTTTCTGTTTGTCTTTCTGTTTTAAAAAATCTTTTGTTTTTTCTTACTATCTTATTGCAGTAATTTTAAATTGCATAAAAATGCATTTTGGTTTATCTATTGCCCTTTTAGGTATACCATTTTGCATTTTTTAAAATGGTTGCTCCAGGGCATACAACATGCATCCTTTCCTTTTTATGTTCTACTTAGAGTATTTCAACACTGCATATAGAATGCAGAAATTTGCAAACATATAAATTCATTTATTGCCACCCACACCCTTTAGGTTACAGATGTTTTAAACCCTCAAGAAAATATTATGATTTTTATTTTATAGATTAAAATGTACTTTAAAGAAATTAAGAGAAAAAAATTATCTTTTGTATTTACCCACATATTTATCATTTTCAATGCTCTTCATTTCTTCCTGAAGATTTTCTGTCTGATATTATCTTCTTTCTACCTGTAGACCCTCCTTTAGCATTTCTTATGCTAAAGATCTGCTAGTGATAAATTTGCTTAGGCCTTTAATCTGAAAAATGTTTTTATTTTGTCTTTGTTTTTGCAGAATATAAAATTCTGGATTAAAATTTGTTTCTTAGGTAATTTGTAGATGTTGTTCTACTGGTCTTTGGTCTTTACAGTTTCTACTGAGAAATTAGTTGATTTAAGTCATCATTACCCTGTCAATAATGTGCCATGTGTTTAGTTGCATTCAAGTTTTTCTCTATATCTTTGTTTTTTGTTTTGTTTTGTTTTGTTTTGTTTTTAGCAGTTTGACTCTAATGTGCTTATAAATGATTTTCTTTATTTATCCTGCTTAGGGTTTGCTGACTTTCTTGGATCTGTAAATTTATATCTTAACCAAATCGGGAGAATTTTAAGCCATTACTTTTAAAAGTACATTCTCTCTAATATTCAATTACATATATGTTAGACCTTTGAATATCGTCCCCCAATTCTTTAGAGTCTGAGCATTTAAAAAAAAATTTTTTTCTCTTTAAGTTTAATTTGGTAATTTATATTCATCTAGCTCCAAGTTTATTGAGTTTTGCTTTGGTTATCACCACTATGATATTAAGCCCATTTAGTAAATGTTTTCCTACACATTGTATTATTTAATTTTGGAATTTTCATATTTTAGAAAATATGTAGCTTCTATTTATTGGCTGAGATTTCCTTTTATTCATTATGCACATTTTCCTTTTTATCCTTCAACAGAGTTATAATTGCTGCCTTAAAATTCTTTTCTGCTAATTCCAACATCTGGGTCATTTCAGTGTCATTCTCTATTAGTTGATTTTTCTCTTGAGAACAGTTCATATTTTCCTGTTTCTTTGTATGTTGAGAAATTTTGGATTATATTTTAGACATTGTAAATATTGTATTGCAGAGACTGAATGCTATTATATTTCTCCCAAAAATACTGTTGTTCTTTTTATCACAGGCAATTAACTTAATTGAATTCAAAGTACAAATTCTGTCTCTTGGGCAGCAGCTGAATCTCATATCTAAAATTTTAGTTATTCCTCAGCATTGTGGGGTACGACTTGTAAATGCTTGCTTCAGAGGTTGGCCAGAGATTGGACAGAATTAAGACACAGAAATTTATAGTTCTTCCCTCCGGCTCTCTCATCTCTGTGATTTGTTTTTCACTTCCTAGTGGCTGTACTTGTCCCAAACTCTGCCCTCTAATTTTTTAAGTGAGAAAGACTCCAAGCTTTCTGTCAGAATCTTAGCCACTTCACATGATGTAGACTGAGAACTGCTGTCAGGCCAAAAGTCATGAAAATGGGAAATCCATCCAGTGCCATTCCTATCTTTCAAGTGTTGATTTCCCTTTGTCCAGGTCTGGGATTTGATTTTACCTTACTTAGAAGCCAATAAATAAGCCTATCAGTATTTCATGGGTCATAAACAAGGGCTTTATATTACCCATAGAACAATAAACATCATGAATAACAACATGCTAGTATTAATTCATCTTGTCTCCAAGTCCCACCTGGATTGCTCTATGGTCAATGGATGCCTGCACACACAATGGGCTGCATTACAGAATAGGAACACTGAGCTTGGGGAATCTGCTTCTTTTATGTTATGCAGTTAACCAGTCTGTTTTTGGTCACTCAGGCAGCCCTTACATAATCCCTCAAGATTGTTTACTGCAAATTCAACCCAAGTAATGGCCCAGGTTTTAAGCAGATTCTTACATCCCAGGCAGACCCGGAAATAACATGTAGCCTATTGTTTCTCAACACTCTCCAGAATGTACCTTCTTTTGATTGTTCTTCAGTGCCTTCAGGTTATTGTTTTTAATATTTTGTCCAAAATTTATAGTTGTTATCTTTAGAAGGATCATTCTGATTGGAGCTTATTTGGCCATTACAGGAAGTAGAATTGGCCTCTTCACCAATGTAGATCACGCTGTGAATGCTTTGGGAGGAGCGCCACCAAGCACTGGTCAGTGGCCTAGAGAACATACTGTCCCATGTGGAACAGCACCCTAACCTTACAGCAGGTGAACTTGTCCAGACATAAAACGAGTCCTGAGTGAAAGATCAGGTAGAGGATTGAGCCCTGAGGTGAACAGATGTGGCCTTTTCTCCCTTCTTCTTTCACAAGGCAATGAATTAGCAGCTCTGACACACTCTCATCTTAAATTTCAGTTTAATAAACTGAGTTCCTAAGAAGGAAAATGTCAGGCACCTAAGGTTCTCATAAATTTTATTAACAGAAAAGCTCTGGGCCTGATAAATAAGGGTTTCTGTTGATTCAAGCCAATACAAAAGAAGTGTCAGCTCCTCGAGGAAATCCTAGACCAGAATGCAAACTATGAAAAGACAGATGGATCTGCCTTATTTGCTGACACCAGCAGATGAGGACTTGCTGTCATCATGGTGCTATTCACAGGGCAGTCCTCCCAAAGGGCAGAAACTTGGGTTGGCAGACTTGCTGACCAAGAAGCTCTTCCTACTGCAAATGAAATGAAGAAAGAAACTGATGTCTATTGGATTCATCAGTCCTATCATATTTCTTACCATCCATAAGCATCTGGCTTTACCCTGCTCTCCCTTCCTTCCTTCCTTCTTTTCTTCTTTCCTTCCTCCTTCTTTCCTTCCTCTCTCTCTCTCTCTCTCTCTCTCTCTCTCTCTCTCTCTCTCTCTCTCTCTCTCTCTCTCTTTCTCTCTCTCACTTGCTATTTCTTTTACCTGGAATACCTCCATTCCTCACTTCACTCAGATTTCTGCTTAGATATTGCCTCTTTCCTGAGGTCTTGTCTGAGCACATATCTGAAATACTAATCACTGTTATTTTCTTTTTCTTTTCTTTTTTAAAGAAATGTATGCTTTATTGGTACTTTCAGCCATGTTGTTGGATGATCTGTCTCAGATAAATGTTACCATATTTAAACAAAGTGCCTATATCACCATTAACAGATAAGAAGTGATGATAATCGCTGTTATTTTCCATCTCCTCATCCCATTTATTTTTCTTTATAGTATTTGTCACTAACTGCTATAATGTTATATGTTTGTTTGTTTTGCTCTCCTCCTCACTAGAACATAAGGCCCTGAAAGGCAGAATGTCATCATGTCTATTACTTGATGTCTTACCAATACCTTGAATAGTGCCTAATAAATAATGGGTGCTCAGTAAATATTTGTAGAATAAATGAATGTCTAAAGCTTATTAGCATTAAGAGTAGAAAGAACATTTATAATGTTGTAGTTTAGACTCTATGCTCTGAAAAGCAAAGCAGATAAGAAACAAATGACAAGAATGCTGGCCTGTGAACCTCTTTGTGTGTAAGTACAACAGTTTTGAAGTTTAGTCCACCTAATTAAGCATATTTTAAAAATCTGGTAAAGACAAATGTAAGAGCAACAATAAAATAGCACGTTTCCATGGTAGAGATTCAGCCCACTCACAGATTCAAAATTTAAAGGATAGTGGAAGGGTTTTGTGTTAAAATCAGGTACTGTATTTCCTTCTTACTAGAAGACTTATAATTTACTTAAATCAGCCCTAAGTAGTCAGAAATGCACATGGCAATGCCATGTGATCTAAATATCTTGCCTTTGAGTAGATAGAACTAACTCAGAACATGGATTAAAAGCATTTTCTACTCAATAATGTAGTTTTTAAATGATTCTCTCATGATGAGATAGGTGAGGAAGAACTAATTTCTACATGTTAATATTAGCATGATATTTTGAGAAATATGATTTTTACTAACAAGTTAAAAATATCATTAATTTATTAAACATATACATATATGTGTATAAGTAAATATCTACCTATATATCTATATCTATATGTGTGTGCATGTGTGTGTATATGTATGTATGTATGTATGTATATGTGTGTATATATATGTATATATATACATATATATACATGTGTATATATATATATATACATGTGTATATATATATATATATGTGTGTGTATACACACACACACACACACACACACACACACATATATATACACACACACACACACATATATATAGTGTACTATGTGCGGATACTGTGGTACTGATATGGATGTAGTACTATGAACTAGATCCTGGGATTACACAAGTAAGTAAGAGCTCCATCATCAAGCAAGCATTCAGTCTAGTATGAGAATTAGAAATATAAACGATATTCTAGGATTTTAATTTGATGCCCTTTTATTATTGAACTGTGTTACCTTTATCCTATATTTATGTCATTATTGTATTAAATAGAACTGTAAGATATAATTATTATTGAGCTAAGTTGCATCATTTTAAGTCTTGGCCCATTGTTGCAGCATATCTGTCCTTCTTAGCTGTGAGCCAACTAAGAATTCAATAATCACATTTTCTGTTCTTAGCAAAATCATTAATGAAGTTGTTGAACAGAATGCAGTACAATGTGAAACTGTTGCACAGCATTAATGATCTCCTCCCAGGGAGAAACTGATCTATAATTCAATAAGTTTTGAGCAAGTTGTTCAGTCAGCTAGAAAACCACATGATGACACAGTCCATCTGGTGAGTCTTTGCCTTATTGGAATGGAGGTGTTTGATATTTATAACATTTCTCTAATCTACCAATTTAGTATATCTAGACATCCAGTATCTAAATGAGAAATGAGTCTGCCTTCTGTATTTCCCAAACCTTCTATACCTAGTTGTTTACCAAGTTGGAAGTTATAGTGAACTTTAAACAAATTTTCTTTAGCTTCACATTCTTTTTGCTGGTGACTACTTTGCATTCATCCAGTCAAGTCAAGCTCTCCAATACCTTGAGCAAGATGTGAAACCATGAAATTCTTGACTTGAAAGTTCAGAAAGTCAAAAGGCAGGGGGAAATATTTAAAATGTCCTGAAATCAGACAGAGTTGGTCTCCATCTTCTTCCCTCTTCCCTCTTCTTTCTCCCTTGTATAAATACAAAATAAAGACATTCTGAGCTGGGAAGGAGAAGGAGAGAGTGAGAAGTGAGGAAGAGAATTATAGGCTGGGAGTAGAGAGCAGGTCCCTTGCCTGCAGGCATAGGTAGAGTCAAGAAGAGGATGGGACTGTACTTTTAGAGATCCAAGAGGAGAGGGAACATGGTACTTGCTGCCCACATGGAGTACTGGAAGGAAGCCATCTTGCAGATGTGCTTTATGCACCAGAGGTGTGAGATGGAGATAAGATGGTGTTAGAATAGAGAGGGCTATGAGAGGTCCATAAAGGGATCATACAGAGCCTTCTGTAGCCTGAGAGGAAAGTGGGAGAGCAGCTGAACTCTCCCACTGTCTTAAGTAAAATGAGAATTTAGCTGAGAAAGAGAAAGAGAGCTGAAAGGTAATGTCTTATTTTTACAAAGTAGGAACATCAGTGAAGAGAGTGGCATGGACCATCCAATAGAAAACAGTGGAAGGACCAGACCAGAGACTCTTAGCAGAAGTGGACATAGAGGCAACCGTCCTTTGATTATCTTCAATTCTACATTTCAAGGGGTTCCAAACCAGGCTAAATTAAGATGTAGAAGTAAATGCCTTTCCTCATCTAGCACTGGCACTTGCATAAACCCTCTTATAATCAGCTCTGGAGAGGAAAGAAGGTGAATAGAGGAAGGAATCCTGAATGAGACCAAGTTTCAATTGCAAAATGACTTTGAAATTATGAAATTTAATTCACTTTCTCCAAATGTAATTAGATTAAGTATTCTGCAAATGAGACTCTGAGATAGTTACAGAAAAATTTAAAAACTTGCTTTTTTGTGAACTATATCCCATCTGCCACACTTTCATAGTAAAACAATGGAAAGTGAGAACATAGGACTAGTTTTGTATGGCTCATCCATGCTGGTGACTAATTATAAATTATCATCTTTTTCTCTGCTAAGAGTATGTCTCTGGTCCAGGAATAAGCATGCCTTATCAATGTAAAGTTTCCAAGGCCTGTTTTTTTCCCATTTTACAAAGGGCAGCATTCGCCTGTCCCCACCTTTCAAGCACTTCTGTTCATGAAGATTTCTCCCAGATCTTGACAGGTTCTAGAGTCTGGATCTCTAAACTCATAAATGGTAACTCAGAAGTCTTCCAACAGAGTTTTTAAATACAGCCTCAAGGGCTGTTTCATTCTTGAGATTCAATGATAGGTCTCGGTTCCACTTTGAGCCATTTCCTCTGACATTTTCATTTTGAGAATATTGTCTTTAATGGGAAAAGATGGGCTCAAAAGGGGAGCTGACAAGTTTTGCTCCTGGTTGTCACAAGCCACGTTACTCACCTGCCACAAGCAACGACCATTCTTATCTAACTCCCCTAAGACTATGCCTGACACAGAGAAAATCTCAGCTGAGTGAACTAGTGTTCATAGCATCATCTTCTGTGGTTTCTGAGTCTTTTTATCAGTCTTTTGGCATTTTTGGTATACGTTGGCTCACTTACTTCTGCCCTCCCAGGGCACACCACAAGCCTTCTCATAGCTTCTAGGCCTTTCAGACGTTGGAGAAAATCCCTGGCATTCCTGCTTCTAGCTGACTATTTTGGTGCCCCTGTTTTATAGTGTGCCCTTTTATCTTATTAAAGCTGTTTTTAAAGTAAAGAACAGAGAGACAAAAGTTCCTTCTCTTCCTGAGAACAGCCAGCCGTCACTTCAGCCCAGGAAGAGGTTCTTGCCGGTGGTGGATGTGGCTCTGGCCCCAGGGCACTACTAGAGAGCAGCTTCTTGTTCACTGTCAACACTCAGGCACTGGAAACCTGCTCCTGGAAGCCTTGAAGTGATTGACTTGGCTTTGCAAACAAATACTTCCCAGGCCATTCTTTAAAACTATCCTTAGATTCATTTCTGAACACCTAGCCTCATTTGTCTCATAGATGATCCGTGATCTAATAACGGCCAACACAGATCTGTGTGAGTACAGTGTCCAGAGGCAGTGAGAGAAGAGTCAAGGTGAGGAAAGGGGAAAAAATGGTGCACATAGTAGGACTCAATTGCCCAAGAGAGATTCCATACTGGTTCAAGAAGACTTCAACAGTACATGGCAGAACGAGAAAAATTAGAACAATGAGATGAGATTTTCTTTGAAGTTAACTATCCAATGTAAAAAAAATATTCCTTTATCTTTCTTAAGAAAATTTTTAAAAATGTTTTTACATGTAGACACTAATTTTACATAATTTTACACACATGATTTTTTAAAGTAAAATTTAGAGAGAGTATTTTCTTTTACTTTTTGTGAAAGGAAAGGCTTCTTTGAATTTACAAAACCCTGGTGATAGCAGATAGTGGTAGGCATTTTGTTTGCTTATTAATATCCTAACGTGGAAAAATAAAAGTTAGTAATCTTATATCCATTCTCCAAATTATTTTAGAATGTTTACTTATACTTGAAATCTCAACATCTAGGAACCCCTAGTGTTGGTGAATACCCCATGGACCAAGTTTTGGCGGCAGGAGGTCAGATTTTCCCAGGTCTTATGTTCTGAGCCCCTCTGGGATGAACCAGACAACCCTTGCAAGAAGGGGGGATCTATACCCACATAGAAATCAGCTGTGATCTGGAGATTCTCGCTGATCCTGCCAGAATGGGCCTGAGCTCAGGGGTCTAAGGCTAGAATGCAAGAGGACTTCCCTGCAGCCTTTCTGTAATTGACCACATGTAAATATGCACTCAAACTCAACTCATCTCTTGACAAATTTTACTTTTTTTTAAATTAGATTTTTTTTAAGGTTGTTCTAGGCTTTATGCTTGGATTTTTAATTAGAGATTGTGGACATTCCTTTATTTGAATGGTATATTTTAAAATATGAAACACTAATGAAACTTTATATATGAATCAAAAGGTCAACTTGCATAAGTAGTTTGATGTAAAATTTTCTTGCTTACAAACAAGGATCCCACTTCTTCACCAGTTTTCACTGAGTTTAGTCATCCACAGAGTGTGTCACTGCATCTGCAGTGGAGAATATTTCCACCTCCCAAATGGGACTGAAGTCTCCATACTCAGTAAACTACCATTCTCCCTGGAAATGCAGTGATTTCCATTTGGTACTCAGACCATGTTCAGACCAAGAGGCTTGATTTTGCTTTTGGTTTAATTTTCTTTTCCTTGATCCCTTAGCTGACCTTCTGTTCGGTTGGTCTTACTAGTGTAAAACCTCAGGAGCCTCGAAGCAGGCCTGAAATGAAATGGGAACACAGCTAAAATTTGTTTGGGAAGGGTTCCTGTACTCTCATCCCTCTCATGCATCATTTCTCACTCCCTTTGCTCTCCTTTACGCTACTCCTTCTATTTTGAAAGAGGAAGAAAATGCACACAGTGAAAAAAATTTCAAATGGTTTTGGGTACACAATGACAAATAATCTTCCTCCCTTGCCTAGCTTTAGTTCCTCCACCCTGGATTGTTACCAGTTTTCTACGCATTTTAATAGTCTATACTATGTGTATACAAGTATACACAGGTACACAATACACTCATAAGTGAGTATATTTCCTTATAAAACAGTGATATACTCTATATATTGTTCTTTATCTTGCTTTTTCCTTTAAAAATATATCTTGGAAATGAGATCACATCAGTACATATCTGCCTCATTTATGTTAGCAGAATATTCTTTGTGTAGTATACTATATTGACTTAGAGGATAGAGGGTCCCTATTGTGATTATTTAAATTGTTCCTAGTTCTTTTCTGCATACATACACATGCACGCACAATAGCTGCATTCAACATTATGATATATACATTTTTTTATAGATATAGGTATATTAGTAGGAAAAATTTCCAGAAGTAAAATTGCATGGTCAAATGGAATGTCCATTTGAAATTTTCATGCATATTGCCAAGTCATTCTGTAATAGGACAGCTTCATAATCAACTGCTACTGATAATGTTTGAGAATGCCTGTTTCTCATACCCTAGTAATGAATAGTAATGTCAAACTTTTTGATCTTTGTTAATTTTATAGGTAAAAACTGATATCACGATGAAGTTTTAATTTGCATCTTTACAGATATTTAAAATTCCTTGTGTTTCTTTTTTCTCTCAACTTTCTGTGAACGTGTTTATTTTTCAGTTGGGTTGTTGGTCATTTCATAATGATGTGTTAGAACTCTACTATTAATTAAGAAAATTATTTTTGTATATCAGGTGGGAGGCAAACTATATTTTTCCAGAAATGTGTAGTTTTTAAGCAGTCAAATGTGTCAGGCTTTGGAGTTTGTATCATGCTTTAAAAGCCCTTCTAGATCATTTTTTTTTAATCCCAAATTTTCATCTAAACTTTTAGGTTTCATTGTTTTACATTTAAGTTCTTCATCCCTCTGGAATTTTTTTTCTGGTGTAGTGAAGGCATTCCTCTCTTTATCTTAGAAGCACAGGGTCAGGGAAATAGAGACACAGAGCCAAGTGGACTAGCTACCATCAATAAACAGTCTTCGCTGCCCTGCAGATGCATCAAATGAATGACATGTTGATAGAACGATGCTGTGGGCTTCTCAACGCCAGCGACCATGGGAGAGGCTTCTCTTTGCTTTGGATCTCTTGCAACATGGGTTCAGAGTCCCATAGACCTGGGAACAAAACTCTGCTTTACCCTTGTGAATTTTGAAGCTTTGGACAAGTTATTTTATTGGAGCCGCAGTTTCTGCATCTGTGAAAGTAAAGATACCAGTTTCTACACATCAAAGCGATTGTGAAGGTTAAGAGAGAAAAGATGTACAATGTTGCTCAATGGCACAGTACGCAGCATCTAAAAGCTGCTGATTAGATATGAATTTAATTCTTCTTTTCCTTTGTTTTTTTTTTTTAATTTAACTTTGGCTTTTTCTTACATAAATAGAAGTCAACCATAGCCAGAAATCATGGTCCCTAGCTTCCCATTTGGACCTCCTTCTTCTCAACTCGATCCCTGCTCCCATGCTTTTCTAGGACTTGAGGCCCTTTACACTAAACACATCAGAACTCACTGTGAACCATGAGCACTTTCACTCAAACTTAGCCTGGAATTCTGTCCAGATTCCTCCAACTTCCAGACTTGCTTATCTCTAAGGTCATACACTTTCTTCCTGATCATTTCTCTGACTCCAGCCTTGCCCTCTCTTCCAGATCCATGCTAGAGCCTGCTGCTAAATTGCTAGATTCTACTAAACATTCCCTACTTTATATATATATATATATATATATATATATATATATATATATATATATATATATATATATATATACCAGTGGCTCTAGATGACTGGCAAAGCTCTCCACGAACTCACTCCTGCCGTTGTCTGGAGTTTCCCCTTTGGGTGCTAGTAAATCCCTGACACCCTCTTTTTTTCCGCACCCCTGTGGCTTTTCCCTTACTGTTCCTTCATCTCATCCCAGAATGCTCTCTCCTTTTATTCTTCTTTGACCTGGAAACTCTTCCCTATATCTTGAGGCCTGCTTCTTCCTCCTCCCTTCTCTGTGTGAGTTTACACACTTCTCTTCCTTACCTGTGTCATGACACTTACCATGTGACACCTCCATTATCTTCACACAGTGTTAAATTATGCATGTCCATGGGTCTGGTTTTCCACAGACTGTGAGCTCCTAGCAGTTGAGGGATACAGCACTATTTGTTCCTAGCACATTGCCTAGTACATAGGACAGTCTCAAAATCATTTGTTAAATATGAATTATTAATCAATCAATATCTAGACATTTTGGGGACTTCTAGAGAAGGAATAATTGAATTAGGATTTACAGGCTTTGGAACATGTCATTTTCAGCTAACACCAACATAACTCAAGGAAGAGCTTCCATTTTTGTTTTATACTGTTAGCATTTCATCTGTTATTTGGTATTTTACTTTAGCCTATTATAAAATATTAGCTAATGAATCAGAATTGTACTTAGGTAAGAGCGTAAATACTTTTTTCAAAAAATAGAGTATGATCTGTCAAAGTGGGATGCAATAAAGCTGTTTTATTTTGTTTGTTTGTTGATTTTTGCATTATACAGATATGAAAATTATAGCTTGACATCACTTTGGCCAACATTGTGTATCTATATTTTACTGTAAGATGCCATTTTTATGAGACTGATTAGTGATTATCAACTTGGAAGTAAAGTATCAGAAACATTGGTTACAATCGAAGAAATATATTTATCTAATTTAATTTTTATAATCCAGAATGTATTTAAGAGTAACAACACTGCTAACCATGTGTAAAATCTTGGCTGTTATTGAATTAATTTCATAATATATGGGAGCAGCAAGCAAAAAAAAATTTAAACTCTTCTACATACTCTGGAAAGCAACTGGAAGAAAATTTGGGACTTAATTCTAATTATGGCATGGATTTTGCATGTTCGGGATGGTACAAATTAAGGAAATTTGGTTGCTGGTGTTTTATAGTGATGAAAAGTGAGGAGACTCTATTTATACATATTTAATCCTAAAATTTCCAGTGATAGACAAGGAGACCTTTCTCGGAAATTCTAGGAGAGATTGTATCTCAGTCTTCTCTTGGAGATTTTTCTCTCTTTTGAACTAGTGCTGTACCTTGAGAAAGAAATAAATGAGAAGAAAGGGTACCCACCAGGGCTGCCCAGCCAGCTGAGGCAACCAGTTGTGTGTTCAGTGAGTTGATACATCACAGCTCCATCAGATCCAGATCTATAAGCAAGATTCACAAGATGATACCCAAGAACCACAATTTCAAAACTAAGTTTTTTTGAGATAAACTTAGATTATGTTTTAGAATATGTTTATGGCCACTGATAATGTAAGGACTAGACACAAGAGCCAGTAAGAATGCTATTGCAGTGTGACAGAGTTGGTAGGCAAGTAAAAGTTAGTATCTTAAATTACTATTATTGTCACCATTATAGGCTCCTTTTTTGCCTTTGCTACCAATTTCAGTATATCTAACATAATTTACATGGCATTTAGATGCACAGAAATTATTCAGATTGTTTTTTTTCTGCCTTAAGAGATCAAATGCCTCCTCTAGAAATAAAGTTTCATTATAATAAGCAAGATAAATTGGAAATAAATTATCATCTGGAGACACCAAAGTTGGTGGTGTGTGGGGAGAGGACGTTACTGTTTTGAAGCATAGGGACTTAGTGGCTTTAGAACATTTCTAATCTTAGAAAGATTAGAGCATTTCTTATTGGAGTTGGAGTGCTGAATACGTTAAACTTGTTTTCACTTTCTTTCTTCTCCACTTCCTTCTTCTGCCTTGTGTTTGTCTTACTTCCCCTTAGTCCTCCTTTTTTCTTATTCCCTCACCCTTCCTTCTGTTTTATTTTTCTGATCCCCATTCTTCTCCCCTCTCCCCCTGGGAGACTAGGGACACCAATGGAACTGCTTTCTTCAATAATAAAGTCCCCTTTGCAGAGCCATAGCACATTCAGCAATGGGTGATGCCCTGTGGTCATTGTGCTGTGTCTGTGGCATGTACACATGGTGCATGTGTGATCATTGGCACATTGAACCCTATTCTGGAAGCCGCTAGGACAGCATGTGAGTATAAAGAGCACAGCCTTGGAATGAGGCAGATCTGAATTCAAACGCTACCCTCTCCATTAAGTGTTTACTACTAGTAATCTTAGGCAAGCTCCTCAACCTTGTGTGTGAAAGAGGGGACAGTAATGTCTATCTCAAATGATTCTTGTGAGAATTAAATATAGTGATATATCTGAGTACCTAGCATATGATGTTGTATGGGTCTGATAATACTAGTTTTCTTCCTTTACCCTGTTCCACATTCAAGTGTTTCTCTGTTCCAAACACTGTTCAGTTGAACTAACAGTAGATCCTTAGGAGGCTTATAATCTGGTTGGGAAGATGACATGTACACCAGCAGTGATGGCACAAGCCACTAGGCGATGTGGGGCACTGCCTCCAGATACTAGGGGAGATCCACCTCTCTATTTCCCTTTCCTCACTGCCTGCCTCCCAAGATGAGAATCACAAATCTGATCGATCTAGTTCCAGGTTACATGAACTGGGTCAATTCTGGTAGTTTGTTAGTGAGCAGGATCACTGTGTGTTCCAAGGTTTGCAAATGGGCACAGAACTCTCTTTTAGGTTGAAAAGCAATAGTCCAATTTCACTTGCAAAGCCGCTCATCTTTTTTGTTGTTGTTGGCATTTCATTTTCAGTTCATTAAACCTTCAAGACTGTGGTAAATTTCAGGCTTAAGCTTAAAGAAGACCCTTGAGATCTTTCTCCTGACCATGTCCCAGCTGCTAGTTCCTGTGATTCCTCTCTAGGTCTGCCAGTGAACTCCCAGCTAGCAGTAAAGTGAAGAGTTGTTTCATTGCTCATCTGAGTAAGTCCTTGTCCTGTGCTATACTTCCCTTGGCACCTCATGGGGTCACAAGGATGGGAGGAGAGCAGGATCGGGCACTCCTGAGTCACCACGATACCACCAAAACTTCTAACACATGTCTTTAAGAAGATTTAGTCAAAACATAGAGAAATTCTCAGAAGAGGAAAATTATTCCCAGCAAGAGCATGATGATAGGTGGGAAGGCAGCTTAGATTAGAAGGGGTGGGGAGGAGCCTGGCCTAGACTCATTTATTTCTCCTAATAAATTTTGTAGCAACGGGATTTATTCCAAATACAATATGACCTAATTGGGGCCCAAGATAATAGTAATAATACCTTCCCTCCAATTATTTAAGCACCTGCTATGTGCAAATTGCTGATTTTTATAATAACCCCAAATGGTGATAATTATTTCATTTTATAGAAGGGGATTTGAGGCTCAGCGAGGTGACATATCTGCCCAAAGCCTCATAGGTAATAAGTGGCAGAGACATGATTTGATCTTCAGATATGTGGCTACAGTACCTGTGGTATCGTGGCCTCTCCCTACAACTTTGCCTACTTCGATCCAGCAAAACACCAGCTTGTTTTAGTTATAGTAACACCTGCGTCCATTGACTACTGACCATCTATTCAGACAGGCAGCAAGGCGTATGCTACTGAATGCCCCAAGCAGTCATCACAGACTTGCCCCAGCGTAGGTGCTTTCTCCTGCCTCTGTACCCATGAGCTTGGTGGAGGGTAGAAAGCTCACAGGCAACCCAGGGACAGCAAGCCTCTCTCTTTGTTTCAAGACCACTTGTCCTCCCTCTGTGTGGGGCCCTGGAAAAAGGTGACGCTGCTTCATTCCTGCCTTTTCTGCTATCTAGTGAGATGAGGGAATCTCTTTGCAAGTGTCTGTGTCTCCGTGCTCTTATTTGTGATGGTAGATATTAATATCTACTCAACTTCTATCTTGAGGTTATTATAAACATCAAATATGATTATGGAGGTAGAAACAATTTCTGAAGCTAAATTCTGTGTATTATCATGATTTGTACCAAAAAACATGGGGGAGGCATTATTTCTCAATATTGGTAACAGAAGCATTTCTGAGAGATCTGGAAAAGAATCATACCTATCATGCTGACTGAATATCAGCTCACCTTCACAATATCCTTCACATAGGCCCAGTGGAAAAGTTCATTTAAACTATCATTCAGCTCAAGTAAAAGGAAAAAATCCAATGGAAACTGATTTTCAAACAAGCTAAAAAATTTAAATCCCTGACGTTCTCAGCAGTGATTCAAGATTTCTTCAGAAAGGGAGAAAAACTGTTCTGTTAAATACCAGCCCCTACGGTCCTTTTTCAGAGTATGGGAAGCTTTCAACACCACCACAGTCCACCATCCCCTATGACAAGCTCCTTTCCTGAGGGTTCCAGGTACCTCCTTCCCATTTCCGGTTAGTACATCCTCCGTGCCACCACCTTGGACAAGGCTATCTAAAATAAACAGCTGATGCAGGGGCTCTGCAGGCAGAATTACCAGCTGCATCTTCAGTGGGCCTGCAATGATCTCCACTGATGAGCCAGGTCAGTGAGTGTGAGCAGAGGGAATGAGTTTTACAGTTTGGGTGCCTGCCCAGACCTTGATTACTATTTCTTTATGGGCCATCTTTGCTGCCAAGATAGCAGGATAGTTCACTTTTGTTTCTGTCATCGCTTACTAAGAGTATTAGCCTTCCCTAACACTGCCCAGCTCTCCCTCCCACCAAATTAAGGTGCATGATAGAGAAATCTTGTTTTTTTAATAAAATGATTGTCAATGAAAAGAGACACTCCCTTTATGCAATACGCTGGTCTGGAAAATGAATCATGTTTTTACAGCAAATGTAATCATTCAAAATGCACTTCTAGATTCAACAACTCTATAAGAAATCTGAAAAAAAATTTTGTAATGTAAAGTCACTATCTCTTTATAGGTATATATTTATAGATACACACGTCAGCTCCTTTTAGAGTAATATACTTACATTCATGGGTAATTCTTAGGGTTGAAATCTGGTAGAAAGTTGTCAACTCTCAAAGAAGGAAACTTACAAACCAGATCTAGACAATAGATCAAGCACTTTTCAGGCACATAAGCCCATCAAACTGCACACTAAGTTTGGGTGAGTACCAAGAAAAAGCTATGGTGGTAAGCTCAGTTGTCACCACCTTAAACCACTGTCTTCCTCTGAATTTCTACTACAATTAAAGCCTGCCCCATGTCATTGAGGACCAATTCATATGCTGCCATACCTTCCAATCCTCTTACATGTGTTGTTCTCAGAGCCCAGCAGTCCTTAGCTTTGTGAGGATAAGATTGTCCTTTATCTTCTCTGCAGCCTATCTTAAGATGCCTCAGAGTGCTGCATCTACAGACTATGTGTAATAAAACTTATTTTTTTTCCTGCTGCAGAGAAATGTAATCCAGTGATTCTCAAATGCTTTGATCATAACCATAGAAAAAATACATTTTCCTTTGTAATCCATACGTTTACACACATACCATAGACCAAAGTTTCACAAACAAAATTTATTCTTACGTATGGAATTGACTCTATTTTCTGTTCTATTCCGTTTCATGCTATTTTGTCCTGGTTAAAAATACAAAATGTGACCTTTGAAATAGATTTTATGACAAAGTAATGGGTCACAACCATCAACTCCCTAATGTATATGGGGAAAGTTTTATCCCATGCGCACAGCAGAGCCACCCCCGACCCCACCCCCAAGAGGAGGGAAGTCTAGGGGCCTGGGCCTCCAGGTTTGATTTTCTTCAAGATGTTCTTGCTACCTTGAAGTGCACAAGGAGTGTTCCTCTTGATCACATGGGTGGAAGCCATGGAGTCAGATACATAGTCTTTTCCCAAAGACACACCATGAATTATTAGAGTTGGTGCAGATTGCAAAGATGTTGAGGAAGAAATTTTTTAAATGCAACCTAATCCGCACAGACCCCTTCATTATCATAAATGCTGGCCTCCCTGTCTCCACTGCCTCACTCAAACTATACTTCCAGGTTGTGAACTTAGATCTTTCTGCATAAAATGGGCTCCAACTACAGAGCAACCTGCCATAGCTTTAAAATGTCTTCTTTAAACTTTAACATGCATGTGAACCACCTGAGGATTCTTGTTAAAATGCGGTTGCTGGTTCCGTATGTCTGGGGAGGGGCCCAGACTCTGCATGCCTAGCAAGCTCTCAGGTGATGAGGATGCTGCTGGTCCACCCTGTCTGTAGGTCTTAGATCAGAACAGCTTCTGGCTACAGATCCCCTACATGATGGCTACAAGCAGGTAAGGAGCCAAGTGGGAGTTTATGATTATCCCAGAAAGTCTTCCCAGATACTGGTATCCAAGGGGAGGGTACAGCCAGCTTCCCTTGGTACAGAGAAGCTTTGTCCAGCAAATTGGCTTCACAGGGTAGGGCCTTTTCGGTGTCCTCAGCTGGTGGGAGAAAGGGCATGGGACTTGCCGGAAAAGCCCCAGGTGGTTCTTGCCCTGGCTGAGACCTGCCCTCCTTGGTTCCCCTTGGCTGATTGACTTCGATGCTGGTTCTGACGGCATCAAAATCACTGTGGCTTGGGCATGAGCATCTTTAGGATAGGAGAATTTAATAAGCCCAGGGAACAATCACCAGTAACTACACAAAAAGACTATTTATTTATAGTAACACCATAACAGCTAATTTCCTTAAATATATAAATCAAGAAATACCAAGAAGTCAAAGAAAACAAAGAACTTCTAAGTGGAAAAATGTATACTATCTCTTCTTACTGGAGTATGAAGATTTGTTTTGACATGTTCAGTTTCTTCTTGATATTTTTAACAATTAATGCCCTGGCCAAGATACTATATTATTACTTTCTTACTCAATAATTTGCTCATACCTTAATGTCTTGAATTCATCTGATGTTTGATCATCAATCAGACTCTTCTTCCCAGAATGGCTTGAAGACATCCACTCAAAACTCCTCTTTTATTAGAGAAATCTATATCATTGTCACGTGAGTTTAGCTCTTTCTGGTTAACTTCTTAAAGAGGTCATTTATTTGAACCACAAATAATATTAGAATTGTAAGGAAAAGAATCATTTCCCTTAACAAAATCAAACTCTGCACTCTAAGGTTGGAAATAGAGGGCATATTCAATTTACAAAGAGGACTGCTCAAATTCCCTGCTGTAATTCTTTGTCCTCTGCTTCTCTGCCTAGAGCCACTTTCTCCTTCTGGAAGCTTTCACTAGCAGCCATGGACCACCCAACCCTCAGGCAGGTCTTAGATGCTCAGTGTTCCCTCTTAATGTTCTTGCCCCATATATAACCACAGGTATACCTGCAAATGGCTTAGCAACACAGGTGACAAGATGGGAATATTTAAACAAGTCTTTACTGAAGACCAGGGTAGTGAATTTCTATTGGAGGGCTCATTTAATATCAGATAACAGGGCCCTAATTCCAAAGATTCTGATTTGGTAAGTCTGGGATAATTCTAGGTGATTCTGATCTGATCCATGGACTATGCTTTGAGAAATACTGGCTTAGAGAAAAAAAAATCAAGATAAAAGAAATAAACAGAGAATAATGTACAGTGAAATAGGATCATGTTGCAAGTTTATGCTCTGAGGCTCCAAGAGCCCATCATGGCCTATCTCCAGATCTGGCTTTCTATCCTCCTCTAATTCTAGACCCAAAGTGTGAGTTCAGAACAGAGAGGCCTGCCCACTCCTTCCTGTCTAAGGGTGGTTGCCCATGTTCTGAGACCTGGCCTCTTCCTCTGATGACAATAATACTCTCAATTTCTTAAAAGACCCTCTCTCCACCAGAACTGTATCCCATTATTCCACTGTGTCAAAAGGACAATCACATCTGAATCCAACACAATGTGCCTAATACCTATTCAAGAAAGAAACAGAAACACAGTGTCAATTATTGGGGATGGTGGTGTGCCATGGGTCATTAAAGGATAAATAAAACTTACAAGATCACACAACTATCGAATATTAAACAAAAAGCTGTTTTGGGTTTGAATTTTTGCTTCCACCACCTTATTTTGCTGGTCACCCTCCAATACTCTTCATCCTCTGTGGTGAAATGGAAAATCTACCTTTTGGGCACCCCTTCCTCCCAGAGCTCACATTCTAAGTAGGCTAAAAAAACTAAAATCAAATTGTTCCTCGGCAGGCCCCCCATTATAAATATTAAACTGCCTAAATTTTTTTCTGAAATAAGAAGTGTAAATAAATAAATAGCATAATTTGTTTTATTCATTTGTACCATGATTGCATGCTGTGTTCAGCAGGCAGTAGATTGGATTCAGAAGGCTTAGTAATTCTTTTTCTGGTGACAAAGGGAACAACTAATCACTACGTTAATAATGTTTGTTTGGAGGCTAAAGAAATGGATTGATGTTTTAGATAGAAATAAGTTTACCAGTTTTAAAGCTGCATTCTAATTTGGTTACTTTTTTTATTATGGTCCTTAATTCTCTATATGTAATTGAAAATAAAGAAAATATTCTATCTTTGTTCATGTTTAATGTCTATTCAAGGGAAAACTCAAGTTCACTGAAACTCAGGAATTTGAGATTATGAAACTTGAAAGCAGATTTGTGGATTTGTGGCTTGATATCTCCATTGTAAACACATTATATTATGGTCTATAAAACAAAAATGTTTTAGGCTGAGCATGTTCCAGTAGAGATTCCTGGACTCAGGTAATGAAAACGCGCAAGTTGTATTGCTACATTTCTGCTGAAACAAACTCCGCTAGAAACAGGGTTGAGGATCTAGCCCTCATGCTGGAGCAGGGCTTTAGCCATTTAGTTGCTGAGCAGTGGGGACAGATAGAAGGACAATGCAGCAGCCGGGACTGCCATGGTTGGGGCACTTGGGGAAAGCTCGAAGCTAGAGCTCTTCACCAACTGATCTGGAAGTACAAGGTTGGAATATTCTCTACCAGACCTAATTTGAACAAAGAATAATGATCAATTCCAGCCTCGCTATAAAAGAAGTGAAGGAAAAGTGAAAAGACAGAGAGGAGAAAAAGGAAAGGAGAATAAATCGATGAGGCGGTCTGGTGCTATGCAATGCACCACAGCACTACCTGGGTTTAAACAGATCCAATTTGGCTAGGCCTAATTTTTGGAGCCATCTCATTGTTTTGAAGGAACAAACGGGAGGTGTGCGATTTTAAATTAAATGAATATTAGGCATTTACCCTACCTGAAATAACAGCAATGTATTTGGGCTTGTCATGGTCTCAGACACACATTTTCCATGTTCAAGTAGTTAATTATATGGTCTGGAGTAGTTATTAGCATAAGGCTCTTCTAGCAGACACCAGAGCAAAAATAAAGCAGATCAACTACCGTTTAAGCTCCTTATTTCATTATTTTTGAAATGGTAGGAGAGAAACTCAGAGGAAGAAGTGTAATTTGTAGTATATGAAGCTCTGATGTATGTGTAGTCTGTGATGAGTTATGGTCCCATTAAAGTCCATGAAGAAATAAATTGGCAGGAACATCATCTCCCCAGCTACACTTCACTAAGCGTGGTGCATGGCAGGAAAATGCATCAAGTTTGTAGTTGACCAAGATTTCAGCTCCAATTGTGACATTGTCTCATTAAATGTTTTATAATCAAAAGAAATCTTACTAAACATAATTTTTTTCTAAAAAAAAAAGGTATAATAAACCTCACAGTTTGGTGTGAGGATTTAATGAATCATATGTGTAAGTTATCTTATTCATAATAGTGATTATCCAATGCTAGTAGCTATGATAATGATAAAAAAATTAAGTAGTCAAATCTGGAGGTGTCTAGGAAAACTGCAGAAGTTTACTAGTGTTACAAAACGTATGTTTTTTCAGTCGTAGCCCTTGTATCGATTCAGCAGATAAATATTCAGCAGATGATTTTCAGACATTTTGCCTATCTATTCTGTTCTTCTCAGAAGGCTGCTGTCTTAAACTTATGAGTGATCAGAGTGGTGAAATAAATGCAGCTCTCTTCTTGAGATAACAGAGAGAGAGAGAGAGAGATTGAGAGAGAGAGAGAGAGAGAGAGAAAGAGAATAACCTAAATGATATTTTCTTTTCAGAGTCTATGTGGCATAAATATTTAAAGAAAAATAATCTGAGGTAGAAAATATGTATTTATTAATGTTTTACTCAGAAAGTTAAAAAATAACACTTTAATAAAATTTATTAAATTTTAATAAATTTAAAAGACAATGAAAACATTTTTAAACACTTATCCTCAAGTATCAAGTAAAATGTATAATCCAATATTCGGAATGTGACAAGGAAAACTGAAGAGACAAAAGAAACAGTGCACCCAGCACTAAAATAGTTCCAGGAGAAATGAGATCACAGATCTCATATGACTTAGCTGAAAAAGCATTTTCCAACCCGGGAGTCAGCCATGATAGGCGAGTTGGAGCACTGTTCACTGCTGTTTGAGGAAAAGGACAGGGTCCTGGCCCTGAGCCCCCTGAAAGCTTTTTAAGACTCTGAGAAGACATCTCTGTCTGGATTTGTCACTGATGAGAGTCATCCACCAGTTAGCATATTAGGTACAGAAATGTGTCCATTGTAACATTTTATTGCCTCTGTGAGAAGGTTAGTGGAAACAGCACTAAAGAATCTGGAAACTTTCAAACTTCAAGTCCTTTCACAGACTTGCATTATAACAACCAATTGAGAGAGCTTCTCCACCCTTTCTGAGTAGTTTTTCTAGCTCTTCAAATCTGTGACCTTTACATTTTCTCACGATTCACATCTTTGTATACTTTAAACTAACTTGGTGCTTCTGTGAAATTTCCATGGGAAACTCTCAAAATGTGTGCAATATAGGCGTGACAGGGCAGTCAATGAAACCAGAAACAGAAGGATCAGTTAGAATTCTGACATATTCTTCATTCTTTTTTTTTTTTAATTCGGGAAGTACATATGGACCATTTACCTACTAAGGACCAGACATTGTTCTAGACACTGGGGAGACAGGGAGAATAGGACACACAGGGCCCTGGTATTCAAAATACAAGCAAGTAAAAAGAAATGAACACATTAATAAAAGAAAGTAAGGAGTGATAAGAGCTACAAAAGGAATAAAACAAAAGAAAGGAACCAGGGGCTGGGATAAAAAGTCATGAGAGGAAACTTACTTTGTAAGATTGAGTGATCAGGGTGGGCTTTTTGAGGCTGTGATGTTTAAATAGCAGTCTAAAACTGAGGAGAGAGTTAAGAGTGGGTGGAAGGGCATCCCAACAGTGGAAGAGCATTTGCAAAGGCCAAGAGTTAAGAAAGAAGTTGGCAGCCGAGATTCGGGGCAGTGGTTAGAGCTGAGACGTATGTTGGAGATGGAACTGACATTTCTTGCTGGTGTTTTGGGCACGAGAGATTGAGAAACAGGCCTTTTCCCTGCTTTCTGGTTTGAGTCATTGGAAGGACAGTGGACTCATTTACTGAGTTGAGGATAAGGATTTGAGGAAAAAAAATGAGTTCTATTTTGGACATGTAATGTTTGAGAAATCTGTATGACAATCAGAATTAGAAGATAGACAGTTACACACTTGTGTCTGAACTCAGAGGAGTGCTTGGATCAGAAGAAATAACTCTGAGAGTCATCGGCATAAATTCAGTATTGTTGTTGAAGTCATGCAAATGGATGTGATTTCCTACGAGGCGTAGACCTAGGATGGGGCCTCCTCTAAGGCTTAAAAATTAGAATTTATGGAGAGTCCTTCTATTCCCTTGAATCTTCCAAACTCCCCTCTGGTCTAAGCCAGGCCCCTGACTCATCTATCTATCTATCTATCTATCTATCTATCTATCTATCTATCTATCTATCATCTATCTATCTATTTAGTTTCAAGTATACAGTACATTGTTTAGGCATTTATAGGTTTATGAAACCATCCCCCCAATTACTCTATCTTCCCTCTGCCTCTACACCTAGCCATTACCTTACTGCTGGCTGCATTCCCTCTGCTGTGCTCCCCATCTCTGTGACCATCTATCAACTACTAATTTGTACTTCTTTAACCCTTCACCACTTTCTCCCAGCTCCTCACTGCCCACCCCTCTAAACCCCTGACTCTATTATGATGCTTCAGCCTGAAGGCAGAATGACTTTTACTAGATGTTTTCAGCCTATACTAAATGGCATTTTTGACCCATAATGAGTTCCATACAAGGTGTCTACTATTAAGATGTTGATGATATTGTTATTTATATAACTCCATAGGGCATAAACAGGCATCTGATAAGAAAGAATCCAGACTTAAGGTCTATTTTGCTTTGGCAAGCAAAGTGATTTAAAATTGTAAATTGCACCATTTATACTAGGCAAGCACACATCCTGTAACGCCCAATGTAGCCACAGTCTCCGTCACTCCCTGTTATATACCTCACTGACTTTCTCATTTTTGTTACCTACTCAGCCCCATGTAGGCAACAGATGAGTTTGCAGTCCCTTCATATGAACTGTATGGTGATAATGATGATGGTGTTGATGACAATATGGCGAAAAATAGTAGTGATAATGAGACTGCTTACGTGTCTTGAGCACTCTATATGTCAGACATTGCTCTGAGCACTTTATATCTACTTACTCACCTAAGCCTCACAATAACCCAATAATCCTATGCAGTTGCTGATATTTTCCCCATTTTACAAATGAAGAAACTGAGACAAAAGAAAGCCAATAACTCGTGCTTGGTCATGCAGCTCCTTAACTCTTAAACACTTGATTACACTACACTGACTAACAGAAATGGTAATCATTTCTAGAGGCAATATCTAATTTGCTCTTGTGAGGTTATCTGGGGGCAAGTGGATGAAAAACAGAAGTAGAAAAGTCTTACAGGAGTACATTTATGTCATGTTCCAGCCAATGGTGGAACTGCAACAGACACTACTCTTCCTGTCTCTGGTCCAGCACCATCTGGGACCCAATTCATTAAGAATCGCATTAACATTTCACAGGAAGTCAAAGCAAAGTACCCTATTTCAACACCTGTTTGTTTCACAAGTGCCTTTTAATGAAGAAAAGATCATCAGTAGCATGGAGGCAATTGTTGGTGGCCTTTTAACCCACTATCTCGCCTTCAAATTCTTCTGCTTCTTGTCCTAGTTTTTCTTTAATTTTTATTTCTACTGAGTTCTTTTCTCCTCTCTATAATTTTTTTTGTCTCCTTATTATATACTAAGCCCTACTGATGTTGGCTAAAATAATTTCTAAATTTTTAAAATAATTTCTAAATTTTCTTCTTAGTAAGACATGAATCATTCAGAATTTTGTTCTTCTTTTCAAATTATTTTCAAATTTTGAGCTCAGTGTTCTGTTTTACTTTTATCAACATTTGGGTGCTTATCTCGTTGTTTTTATATTATTGCTACTTGCGTCTGCAATCATTTTATTCTGAAAATCCTTAGTGGACAGTGACCATGTCAGGATAATTAAACTTTGATTCAGTGCTGAGCATACCTGAGTGCAACTTTTGTTTGTTTGTTTGTTTTAAATAAGTGAGGTAAAATCTGAATTGATCAAAACAGATCAGTTATGAGAGGTGATTTTCTTCATGGGGAAAAATTCTTGGGAAAGGAATGTTCTTAATAATACATTTAGATTTTTGTTGATAGAGCATTTTACTTGGAAGAATGAGTGAGGAAAATGGAATTCTGAATTGCTTCATAGCCATAGCCTACTGAAGATGAACAAGAAATAAATGCTTTTAGAAGTTAAGGCATGAGTCTATGAAGATACACGTGTTGATTCACCAAAATTTCCAGGAAAGCATTATGTCTGTAGTGCCAGAGACTTTGAATCACAAATTCTATGTAAAAATTCAGTAAGATCCGGATGAATGAGAGAATTCCTACTATCTGCCCTGTCCCAGGCACTAGGGGAGGTGCGAGGGGAGGTGTCAACAGGTGTAGCCTCTGCCCTCACCAAGCTGTGGGGAGCCGGAGACAGACACCCAGCAGTTGGAGCACTGCGTGGAAGCTTCTGTGTGATATGTGTGGGTGCCAGAGAAGGCACTGAGTGAATGAACGGAATCAGACAAACATAATTGGATGGTGGTGTGGGGGAACAACTTATTTTTCAATTACCCAGGATGGAAAGGAAATGAAAACCCGAACTAAGCTGGAAGTTTTTGTAAGAAAAATCCCCGACGTTTTTCAAGAAATCTCAGAACAGACACAACAATGCTTTTGTTATTCTCCTAGTTGGCAACAGAGCTCAGCTTGTGAGTTGGGGAAGGTAAGCCAAGAAAGCAAGCAGCACCCTCCTGAAAAAGAGTCAGGGCTAAGAGACAGTCTGTAATAATGGAATTTTCCACATCAGGGGAATTCATGGGCTTCTAAGGAAGAGGCCACAGAGGTGATGGAGACGGTCATGAACAGATGTCCCACTGTAGGTCATGCAGAATCCACCTGATTTTAAGCAGTGTATCTCTAATTTAGCACTTACTATCCTAGTGTTCACTGTCCCTTGGTTTCCTTTTACCTTTGAATCCTCATTTGGGGTTCAACTAGTAGTACAGACATCTGGACCACACAGAGAATTTCCTTCAGCCTGTTTAAACATGGAAGGGCCTGGGGTAGTGGGTTACAGCAACCACGCCCCTCCTCCCTCCATTGCTTCTCTAATCTGCCCTCCTAACACATGGGAGGCTCTGAGGTGGCTGGGTCTCACTTATCAACTGAGCTGTGTGAGGCCTGTGACATTCTTCTCTTCTCAGTGTCTGAGGTTAGTTTTATTTTTTTTGTCCTTAATTCCATTTGGTGCGTGAAACAATCTCAGACAATTTAGGGTCTCTCCCTGCTGGTCTTCGGGGGCTCTTCCTCTGTTCCCAGACCAGCGTGGCGCTTGGGCTGGGCTGCCTTTGCTCGCATTCGGTCTCCATCCCACCCACGCGGGTCCCGCCCGCCAGGTCCCACCATGGGGACCTCCTCTGGCTGTTAGCTGCTATCTCTAGAGCTCAGGCATATTCTGGGCTCCCAGCACTGCACTGGGGCCCTGAGAAGCCCCGTGAGGCTTCTCAGGCTGATCTGCTTCCTACCAGCCATTTCTGCTCAAGTCCACAATGAGACCCAAGGACTGGGCTGGAGGAACACTGCTACCTCCCTGCCCTCTGATGCACTGTCCCCAACCTATCTAGAGTATCGGCTGATAATGCCTCTCCTGAGGGCTCCTCTGGTTCTCTTTCTTCCCTCTTCAGAGAATTTGTTGTCCACAAAGCAGGAGGGTGTGAACTGTGCCTGATCACAGATTCTCCCAAAGCTGTCATTTGTGCCCCGAGTTCCCTCCCTTCTCCTCTGAAGTTGGATGTCTACCTACTGTGGTTTCACAGCCACTCAGAGATCATGAATATTGCAGCTTCTTGAAGAAGTAGTCATGGGAGGGACAGGTGGTTAAGAGAACAGAAAATATAGGGGAAAGACTATGTCATAATCTCATGTCCACACAGCGTTCACGCAGTTGAAAAGGAGCTCCGAGATGACCCTTTATTCGCTGGCGGTCTCTTCTTTACCAAGTCTCCTGGTAACATCCACACACTGGTCAGATTCTGCCCTCAGGGTCACACTCAGCTGAACTGTTTATTCCACATTCCCTTGAAGCTCCTGGCTGCCTAGGCCCTGGGTGAGCAGACTGACAAGGAAAAACCTCCACGCACAGGAGACAAGCTTTGGCCAGTCCTGGGCAAAGAAATGCCACAGCCACGAGGGAACCCAGATGGCCCCTTCCTGCTGTCTACTCTGATCTCTGACAAGCTTCTGCCTCAGAGTTTCCCCACGGGCACCTCACAACCTCAGGATTAGGGTTAGCCATGTCACCAAGTCACCACAGGATGTGGCTTTTGTGCCGATGGTCAGGCCGGGCTTCTCTGCTGGGGCAGCACAGATGCCTCGGCTCGCCCCAGCAGTCTGGGTTGGAGGGGCTGGCATTCCACACTGGCATGTTTGACAGAAGCTTCTGAGATGATTCCAGCATATACCTCAGGGAGAGAACTCCCTGTGAGTAGTTGTTAAGCTGTTCACCAAATGTAAAATTAATTAGAAGTGGAGATAAAATTTGTCAATTGAGTGACTGTTCTTTAGGCAGTCAGCTGTTAATTCTCAGCCTACTGTCAGCTTGAGTTTCTATTCTTTCATGGTGCTTACCTTTTACCCTCTCTCTCCCTTTTTTTGTCCTTTCTCCTTCTCTTCTTTCTCAAACATATATTGAGTTTCTGCTATGTGCCAGGCAGAGTGCTAGATGTCTAACATACAAGGATGACTTAGCCTCAAGGAGCTCCCAGACATGCGAATACATTATAATTGTTGTAGGTTTTATTAGTTGTCTATTACTATGTAACAAATTATTCCAAAATTTAGTGGCTTAAAACCATATTGTATCTCATAGTTTCTGGGGATCAAGAATCCAGGTATGACTCAGCTTGGTGCCCTGGCTTGGGGAATCTCACAGGCTGACAGACAGGTGTTGGCCTGGGCAGTGTTCATCTCAAGCTAGGGGAAAATCCACTTCTTCACTACCTCATTTAACTGCTGGCAGGTTCCAACATATGACGGTTTCTGGCCAGCTGTTGGCCAGAGGCTCCCTCAGCTCCCTGTCACATGGGCCTCTCTGTGGATCAGCTCATAATCTGGAGGCTGGCTTCCATTAGAGAGAGCAAACAAGAGAATGAGAGAGGGAAGAAGGAAACCACGGCTATTTTGTAAGTTGGTCTTGGAAGTGGCATCCCATCACTCTTGATGTATTCTGTTCGTCCGGCCCACACCCAAAGGGAGGATTATTGAGGTGTGAATACTGGGAAGCAGGGGTCACTGGCAGATGGAGAGAATGCCTGCCATGAAGTGGTGCGGTAATGTCTTTTAAAACATTAACACCTCAAATCACCTGGCCCAACCACAGTGAGTTAAAAACATCAATTGCCCCCTCTCCCTTAAGATGCAGTAAGGAAGGCAAGTGAGGAAACTTAAGGAGCATTAGAAAGAAAGCCCAGATAGAATAAAGATGGTTCATTATTCCTGTTCCCCAACTTTGCCAAAAGTTACATCACAGTTTCTATCTCACATGAAGAATTGAGATAACCTCACCAATTCTGTTTAATTAAGCATAGCCTTCCTACCCAACGGCGAAAAAGACCAGTGCCAGGGAGGCTAGTGGAGACTATTCAACTAAATATTCAATATTCAATTCATATTCATCCCTATTTAGTTCCAGAAAACAAAGGCACTATGTATCTACTCTGACTCAGTAACTTTTGCATTCAGATTTCCAACCAGCAAAACCTGCGATATTAAGAAGAATACCAGCTCACACGTAATATCCAAATGAAAGATTTCCATTCAAGAATCTAGCTTATGAGTCTGGTTATTATTTGTTTACAGTGTCAAATGAGGGAAAGATTGAAGGCAGTCCGAACTGGCTGACTTGGGATGACCCATTTGAAATGAAGTCAATCGCTATCTCAGTGTCTGTTAGATGAATGTGTAGGGACTCATGTTTCATTATTAAAAGATTAATAAATGAATTATACAAATGGATCCTGCAGTACAATTTAACATTTTTATGAGTACAGTCTCACATTTGCCATTATTTTTAAAGAAACCTATGCAGAATGGAAACAACTAAACATTTTACATAGAGTGCCTAGTGTATCACCAAAGAATCTACTATTTTAATTCATATAAGTTGCTAATATTGAAATGAGACTCACATCCTTAGATTCTAACTCAGTCTCACAAGCATTAGTGCAGTGGTCTTTGAAAGCCCTCTGAGCAGTAGGTCACAGAGGTTGAGACTGAGGTAAAGGAGATGTTCACTATGCCTAGCCAGCTTTGTCATTCATGTTCAGTGCTCCACTTGCCTTCTTGCAAAAACAATTAGCTCTGCATATGTTGACCTGCCTTAAAGGTCTTTGTTAATTAGAATACTGCAGCAAATTCATGGTAGTTATTACTTTAGTACAAATATAAAATAAATTCATATTTCCTCTATAACTCAAAACTTAGAATTTTATTGCTAATTTTTATCAATGAGTAAATTTGCATCCATAATAAAAATTCAGTTTGAGAACATTCCATATAATGGACATTTTGTCTGCTATTCACCTATAGTCACATTTTGATTTTGAACCTTCAGAGCTTTGGTTGTTCTATTACTATTTTATTATTCTAAAATATTTGGGATTTCACATTACAAAAAATGTGACCTCAAATTAGAGATCAGTGAGGAAGAAAAATACAGAAACCTGTCTTAATACATCACTTATAGAGGGGTGAACATGAGCATGAAAACTTTTCATTCTGCAAAACCAGTTTCCACAGGAGACACATCAGGTAAGTATAAGGTAGTAACCATAAAAAATAAATTCTTCCTTCCTTTAAAAGATATGATAATTTCTTTAAGAACCCATTTTAAGTCATTTATATTGCTCCTTTGACCATGGCAGGGGCAGAGATCATCTGCCACAGTTGCTCATGTGACAATCGAGTCAAAGAAGGGCCAGATGACATCAGCAGTCAGATACTAATTAAGCCCAAGATCTCTGATTTTCACTTACTGCCTTTTGTAAACACAGAGGACCCCTGTTTTTCAAATTTAGAAAGTAAGCAACTCTTACAGCTCCCTTTCTCTTATGCAAATAATACAACAAAATGCAGCACAAGTCAAATCTGCAATTAACTTGAGAATTTAGTATCACTGGCTCCACAAAGCACACTTCGGGTTCTAAATAAATTTCCCTTACTGACTGTACAAGTTTCTGCAGAAATGTCTTTTACCAGCTTAGAAAAGAAGGGCTAAAGAGTAATATTTCTATGGATTTTCAAAAAATGATAAAATCCTACTGAGAAAGGACCAAGTTAGAGAAGGACGATGGTGTCAGCAGTAGGTCTCAAGAAGAATTCCTCTATCTTGATGGCTCTGTCATCTTAAGTTACTACAGTAAGGAGTTCCTTAAACTGCCCACTCAGTTGGCAGAATGCCCTGGGTGTGCTGTGATGTGGTAGGCGTTTTATTTGAGTTGGTGAAGTGGAAGGAATAAACAAAGTCTCTATGGCCAATGTCATGAAATACGAATGTATGTATAAACATGTACTCATTCTCTCTCTGTCTCTGTCTCTGTCTCTCTGTCTCTCTGTCTCTCTGTCTCTCTGTCTCTCTCTCTCTCTCTCACACACACACACACACACACACCCTTGTTCTGGTCTGAAGGGAGGCTCATGCTGCAATGAAGGAGAACTTTCAAGTGGAGACACCACTAGAAAAGGAAGTCATAATATTTGAGCTATAGAGGGAAATATTAATTATTTTTAATGAGACTAGTGTGTTTCTTCTCTAGTTTTCTGTATGACAGTGTAATGTATCACCAATCTAGTAACTCTGCATTGTGTATAGTACCAGATTCTTACTGTTTCCCCTTCTATGTCCCACTTCACTTATTAAAAGATCATCAAAGCTTATTTGGTGCTCAGAATACTGTTAATACTATTAAAGTAATAAATAATAAGAAGTTTTAGAGCAGCACTTTCTAATAGAAATATAATGAAGCTACATATGTAATTTAAATTTTTCTAGTAGCCATATAAAAAGTGTAAAAAGAAACTAAATAGTAAAACTCATTTTACAATATATTTATTTAATCTACAGTATCCATAATATTCTCATTTTGATATAGTAGATACCGTGATAATTATCAATGAGATTTTTTACATTATTTATAATAAATCTTCAAAGTTTAGTAAATATTTTAAACTTAAAAACACACTCAATTTGATTGTTAAATTTTCAGCAGAAACAGTTAATCCAATTTTAGGTTTCACAACATTTACAATTGAAAAAGTGGATTCATGTTCCCAAGTTGTTCCAGACATACCTAAAATAATTGTAGGTCAATTTTAAAATTTGAATTAATTAAGATGAAAGAATATTAAGAATACATTTTCTCAGTTGCACTAGCTTCATTTCAAGTGAACAGAAACCTCATGTGGCTAGTAGCTATGGTATTGAGCAGCACGGGTCTGGAACAGTGAATCTTTTCATCCTTTGAGCCACCACAGACCTACCTGGGGCATGGGTTTACTTTAAAGAATTAGAACTTTTGGCAAACTGAGGTTTGAGAATTTTTCTTGCTTATTCTACATTATCCTTTCACTTAAACCAACAACAAAGAGGAAAAAATTAAGGTCACGACATAATTTTCATTGGTTGTTTTTGCTCCTCCATCAGCCAACAGCTGTTCGGAGTGATATAAGCTCCATCTCTCCCATGAGGCCTGCAGGCCAGGGAGGGAAGGAGATTGGGCAGGAGGGATTGTGCTCTGGGCCCTGCAGAAAGAACTGCAGCTCAGTTTGAGCAGGAGCCCAGAGCAGGCGCCCAGAAGCTGAGGCTCTGTTCACCGTTGTCTCACCTCCTGCCAAACTCTTCCTCTTGTTGCCTTCTGGTCACTGCAGAGCAGCTTGCAGCAACTTGGATCTCTGCAATTGCCTTGGGAAATCCTAGTGGTTTTTCACACAAATCAGAAAACACTCCATATCCCTGTGGAAATAATTACAACCATTCTCCCTGCCCCCCCATTTTTCTAGAAAAGTGAGTTTGAGCTAAGTTGACTTTTGGGGTCAGACTTCTAGCTCTTTCTCTTCCCACCTGTGTGGCCTTGGACAAGAAAACATGGCTCAGTATCCCCATCGGTAAAACATGGTTTTGATGAAGTTGAAGTGAGAGAGTATTTATTGCCTCTCAGGAAGTCTGATGGCTGAAAAGTCTTCAAGAAAGAAGAGGGCTTATTATTAATGTTTTAGACTATGGACTCATAAAGTTTATAAAAAAAGAACTGTATAAGCCCTACATGTAACATGTGAGTATTTTAAGGGCAGCACAACTTATAGTGCTCAAAAAGGTAATGCTTTGTATGATTTGTCAAAAAGTATTTATTTTTAAGTAAACAAGTCTTGGGCTTATTTCACATGAATGTGTCATCACAGTTCTACTGTGAAGAAGAGTATACATCACCTGCACATCTCTTTCCAAAAATTGATCATTTGACTCATTCTGTTTGTATGCAGTACAAATAAATCCCCCCATCCGCTTGCAGGAGAAAAATATAGATTCTGTCAGCAGTCACTCATCTGCTTTTCTTTATGAATTTATGACTTTTTCCTTATTCTTTGCCCCTTTCTCCTCTCCTCAGCTCTCTCGCCAGCACCCAAAGTATCACAGGCTACATACAGGCTATAGCTTAGAAGGGACATCAGAGGCCAAGCTTTCATGATTCTAAGAGAATTTGTAATGACCTTACACCTTGTCCATCCTCTCCCATAACCTACTGCCACTGATTTTTAAAGGGATTTTGAAAAGGTGAAACTCAATGAATTAACAATGATTGCCTTCCAGCTCATCAACTTAGATCAGTGAGTTCTTATTGCCTTGGGATTTAAAAAGTCAGTGACCTTCAACCAGGATCCAAGGGTACAAAAATGGACATCAGGAAAACGATGAACAATTTGCTTATATAGCACCGAGGAAATGATCATTGTGGTGTGTGTATACCGTTATGTGAATTCATGCCATCTGCAAATGATCGAATTAGAAGTTGCACGTCACTATATTATGCAATACGTAGAGTGTGTCATTATAGATTCTATTTTCGAGCAACATCCTGAGATACTTAACGAATATTTAGCTGTAATAAACTTTCTATAGATTAGTCATGGTTCAAGAGAAATTGGGAATGATACCTTAGAGGCAATGGTGGTGTAGTGGAAAAAGCCTGGAAAATCCAAGTTTATAATTCTAATCCTTCCACGTGCTGGTTGTGACCTTGAACAAGTTCTTTTACACACATTGAAGGCTCAGTTTTTCTCAAATGTAAATGAGCATCAAAATAATTACACCCTGATGTTTGTGTGAGAATTAAACAAGATAACAAATGTGGTTTTCTAAGGCTATTCTTAGCCTCAAGAATTTGATTGATATTAATTTTTTAATTATATAATTTTATTTAACCACATGAGGAAGTGTTCATTATATATTGTTAAATGAAAATAATAGATTTCCATATTATTCATGAGATAACCTAAATTTTGTAATTAGATATTCACATCATTGTATCTAGACTGATTTTTTCTCTCAGGCTCTAGATTTGTAAGCAACTGCCCTTTTGACATCTCTATTTGAATCTCAAACTTTACATATCTAAAATCAAACTCCTGATGTTATCCCACCCCTACCCAACCTGCCTTTCCTCCAGCATCCCACATTCCAATTAATAACTGTTTATTTCCTTCACCTATCAAGTCTTGAAAGTGAGAACTTTGGAATCATCCTTGACTGTTTTCTCTCCTTCCCTATATCTAATCTGTTAGCAAATCTTTTGGGCTTTTGTTCTAAATAAACCCAAATTTCAACAGTTCCTCAACTCCTCCACTACTACTTTCCAACTGAAGCTTCTGTCTGTTCTCTAGGTTACCACCATGGCCTCCTATCTGGACTCACTGCTGCCTGCTGTCCTTAAAAAAACACCCTACTTGCAATCCAGTAGCCAGGGGGATCCTTTGAAACACTGTCCTTTTATATCACTAATCTATGCAGAACCCTCCAATGACTCCCCATCCACTCAGAGTCAAAGCCAAACCTCTTTCAATGGTCCAACAATATCCCCCATGATCTGACACCCCCAACACACAAATATTTGCTAGCCCTCATCATTCTTTCCATCTCTGCTCACTCTGTTCTTGCCACCTGGGCTTCCTGGATGTTCTCCAAACAGACCAAGTCCACTGCTACCCCAGTGCCTTTGGACTTGCTCTCTCCACACATCCACATGGCTGCCCTTTGACCAGTTTTAGGTCCCATCTCAAATGGCACCTTCTCAATGAGGTCTTATAGCTCCATGTTCCAGATAACCATCCCACCCTACCTCACACTCTTCATCCCCTTCCCTGATCCATTTGCCTTCATGAAGCTCGTCACCATTTGACATTATCACAACTTGATGTGTGTTTATGTGTGTATATGTGTGCATAACATATATGTATGTATGTATTTACAAATACATAATTGTGACTTGTTTATTTATTTGTTGTCAGCCACTCTCCACTAGCGCATAAGCTCCATGAGGGCAGGGAATCTGTTTATCACTGTTATAGCAGGGAATCTGTTTATCACTACCCAGAACAATGCCTAGCACAGGGAAGGCTCTCAATAAATATTTTTGAAATAAGTGAATTATTTATCTATACTCATTCAACAAATGTTATTGAGGCCCCATCCTGTGCTACGCATTGTTCTAAGAACTTGAGATACCATAACAAATAAAATAGACAAAGATACTCTTCTTGTGGATTTCTATCTCTCTCTCTCTCTCTCTATCTATCTATCTATCTATCTATCTATCTATCTATCATCTATCTATCTATCATATATCATATATCATCTATTTCTATATGTGCATCTATGTCTACATGTAAATCTACATATATTTATCTGTCTATCCTATCAAAAACTGAAAAGTGTATAGTGATGAAATTATGAGTGATTTTTCAGATCTATATTCTTCTGTACTTTCTAAATTTTCTAAACTAACCTGTGATTATTGTAATCAGAAACAGCTATGCAGATAGAAAAGAGGAGTGAAGGAAACTTCAGTGCAAAGGGTAGTTTTAACGCCTATCCTATGTTCATGTGAACTTGGTTAGACATTTGATAAGTATCAAACTGTTATATTCCTGTTGTTATTAAGGCAGTGAAGATTGCTGGAGACAAATTTCCTGGTTTTAATCTTTACTAGTTACATGACCTTAATCAAGCTCTCCCTGTAGCTCAGTTTCCTCATCTAAAAATTGGAAATAATAACAGTATCTACTTCATAGATTGATGTGAAGATTGAGTTAATACATGTAAAGTGCTTGGAACAATGCAGTACAGTTCTGTAACTAATACTCAGTGTTAAGCATTATTACTTTTTTTTGGCATTATGGTTAGCTTTATTATTATTGAATGAAAGAGTAGGGGGAGATTTATTCTTCAGACCATTACATTTAATCATGCATGTACTGGTTCCAAGACAAAATACTATTTACAATTTTACTCTCACACACAAATTTGAATATCTTATTTATAGTAAGGTCTTCTGTTGGTAAATTCATCAGTAATTAAAAACCAATTCTGAGAATAGGAGCAGTTTTCCCTGAAAGGCTAGTTCAGTTCTCAGAAACGTCTTGGACGTAGTCTGTGGAAGCTGATTTTCTGGCCATTTAAATAGGGAGTCAAGATATTGCCTCCTAAGCTGACATAGAGAGAGCAGTGAAAATGAATTCGTGTAATTGGCACTCTGATGGGAATGCCTGGATGCCTGATGTGAAATTAATTATATTAACTAGAGAAGCAATTACATTGTCTCAGAAAAAATATTTAACTTAGCCTGGATCACATTTAAAATTAATAACGCTCTTTTATATTAGGTAAATATATGTAGCTCTTTGAAAAACTTACTCATATGCCATTGTTTGATAAGTGATTATGCTTTATCAAGTTCAACCTGGAAGGTTTTAGTACTCTGGGTAGTTCTTTATTTGTTCATTTGTTTTTGCTTCTCCATATGTCCAGCCAAAACCAATTATATTATTAATCAAAAATGTTTTCATTTAGCAGTTTATCATACTCATTTATAAATGATCCAAGTAAATCCTAACAAACATCTTGCTTAATGCAGGAATAAGTGTTAAGACATCTGTGAATTCTATACTTCAGTAGTCATATCTATTATAGTTAGGAACATTTACAAGGCAACGACACAGAATGGTGAAGCATCTCAGCATTAATCCATGTTCTCCAAGACTGAAGACTAGAATCCTCAAAGGCAAGACTATGAGACTCCATTTCCATTTTGACAGCTACACAGAGGTGGCAAATTACAAATTCGATGTGGTAGGTTAGGTGTACTTTGCTTATATAATAGTTGATATTTGAATACTTCTTATTTTCTCTTCATTTTACACAGTACTTAGCACTCTTTTAAAATCTTTCAGTCACTACCTCCTTAGCTCTTGTAATTCCAAGATAGATGCCAGGGTAGATGCCTAAGAGGGCATAGAGTTATCACCTGAAGGAAGTATCAGAGGTGGTGTGTACCATTTGTCTGCCTTCAGGCTGAATTACACAAGGAAAACTCCATGTGTGCACAGTCCCCTTTTGGAACAGTTGAGATGTATGTGTGATGAACAAGGTGTATTTGAATACCAGAGGAGTGCTTAGTTAGAGTTAAGCTTAGTCAGTTTTTCATGTCAGGAATTCTCCCCTCAGGCCTCAGCTGAGCATGAAACCAAGTCTTCTGACAAATATCAAATGATCTTCAACTCATGACAACATATATTAGAAATTAATCTGGAACAGGTTCCCCTCAGCACAGAAATCAGATGCCTTTCTGTGGATGAAAGCTGAACACAAACAAACTTGGCCATCTGAATGGGGAAAGAGGCAATATTCAAAAATCTATTTTATTGAAGTGTCCTTATAGTTACTGTCAGGAAAGGGGTGTCCAAAGAGAGATGAGAGGATAGATGATGTCCAGGAAGGAGGTAAAATCAAAGCTAAATATTAAACATAATTCATTAGTGGTGAAGATGGGATTGTCCAATACCAAAACAGTTACTTGTTTTGGGACATGGAAAAGAAAGAGGAAATTCTGGATTTTTCTAGTGTTTGTTGTCCCAGAGACAGGAGGTTTACCCCAAATCTAGGCTGTGTTACAAATGAGTTAAGAGTAGGGCTTTGGACCATTCAGTTTGCTGAACCTCTTGGTTTCCCATTTATAAAATGAGAAAAATGGAGATGATGAAGAACATGATTTCTACCTACTAGGATGGCTGAGATGCTTATTATGGACCATGCATAAGGCGCCTGGTACATGAACAGTGTCAGTAACTGTTGGTTTCTATTCTCTGTATAGAGTAGAAAGGAGACAAATGAGTGCAAGAGGCTCATCTCCCTCCTGACTTAAGGAAAATGCCACTAAACTTCCCTTAGCCCTGCAAAGTGTTAGTAGCATTATTAAGGCATTTAATTCCCCCAAATTCTCCCTTTCCAATAACACCTCTCTTAGGATTGCTCTCCTTTCCAGAGTTCGCTGTTATGCACCTGCATTTTTCACAGTTGTCATCATAGTGACTACATGCTTTCCTATTCAAGTATTTTCATTTTCCTTTGCATCTAGGCTCTTGCTGGGCCATGCATTGTGCTCTTTTGTCTGCTGTGATTTAGGGAGGATCTTGGATCAGAGCAAAATCAAAGCATTTTGTCTGAAATTATCTTGAATTTCCTCTCTGGATCACTCATTATCTTGGAAAGTCTTTGGCCCCAGCTTCAGCCTTTCAAAAATGAATAAAAATAGACAAGGTCCCAACCTCTAAGAGTTCACAATCTCATACAATCCAAATGGATGGAGACCGGACATAACTCAGGTAAACAAGTTTTGAAATATTGCACAAATTAAATTGTTTGTGTACACTGGGGAAGTGTAAGGGGTAAACACACTTTGGGTTTGGTGGGGTGGGCTCACTGTTTAGAAAGTCTGAGCCTTTCTCTTGTCTCTCTATTGAACTCTTAGTATTTTTTTCTATACTTGGCCCTCAGACATAAAAGCTAATAAAAGGAAGAAGTTCTTAACCGATGCACAAATATCATGGTATATGCAGAATGTATGCAATATGACATTTTCATAGTTTTGAAGATGGAAAATTGTAAACATTTATGATCTTTTGAGATTATATATTCCTACTTTTCTGCCATCATGTTTAAAGTAAATGACAGATGAAAAGAGAACAAACTTTGAATAACTAAGCAGAAACCAAAGTGTAGAAGGACAGTGCTGGAGGGTAGTGAAGGGAGAAAATCTGGAACTGTATACTTAGTCACTGATTTTTTTTCTGTCTCATCTGCTGAAACATAGGGATGCTGGTGGCCTTATTCAAGGTTACCTATGAACCCCTAAGCACCTATGAGAGGTCTGGTCCTTAGCAGGTGCTCAATAACATCTGTTAAAGAATAAGAAAATAGAGGACAAAATCTCAACCTCCTGAGGCTGCAGGGTTGGTAAAGTTGGGTACAATGCCTCCACTGGAATTACAAGCACACCCATGGAGCGTTCCGGCTCTCAGCAGCCATGATATCCTCTACGGTCATTTGAGGGAGAACTTTGACCCAGGAATTGAGATTTCCCAGCATCTCATTGCTTATATACACAGGAGTCGTATCTACTACACTCCCATTTACTGCAAAGACTGCATGCTGCATTGCCACCTGACTCCATGTTTAGAGCTATGATTTGAAACCATTACCCAGTGAGAAGGGGAATCCAGCATCTCTGCATCTTAACTTTCTTTTAATAACATTCGAATAGAGAAACTACTTTGCTTACTATGACCTCACTGGCAGTGTATAATATATGTTATTTTAAAGTCCTACTACATTTAAATTTAAACTACACAGCTTTCAAGAATAATATTTTATAGCTACTGAAATTAAGTGTATAGTTAGCAAAAGGAAAGGACCTGGTCCCTGGAGTATTACAGGAAACCTGCAAGAGAAGCAGAAAATCATAATTGTGTCATTGTGGCTAATGCAATACCTGAGCAGGTTGATTGGATTCTTGAATTTATATGGTAAAATTTTAGAGACTTCTGTAGTTCATAGAAGTCCTTTGCATGAGCAGTTAGTGTCTTTAATAAGTCCCCTCCCCAGTAAGTGGCATCTCAGAGTCTTCTGACTACCTTAACATGAATTCTTTATTTATAGAGGAAGCTGTCTGGAGAACATTAAAAAGCAACCCCACCCCCCAAAATCAATAATTCAAAACTTGTAGCTGGTGCTACTTTAGTGGCTGATCATTTTGAGCAGACTTTTCATTTTTCTTAACATATTGCCAAGTGGAAATGTCTATAACAACAACCTTGGGAAGGCACGAGAGATGCTCAACGTTTAACCCCTCCTCTGCTGCTTTTAACGTTGCAGTCCTGTGTGTGCTTGACTTTTTGCAGATACACCTAAGTTCTGATTGTGACTTGAAAGCCTCTAGAACTTTTCATGAAAAAGATGGGATGGGAGAGGGGCAAAGTTGCCAAATGTAGCAAATAAAAACACAATTGTTCAATTAAACTTGAACCTCAGATAAATCAAGAATACTTTTTCAATGTGTCTTCTATGCAGTACTCTGGACATACTTATATTAAAAAATTTATCCATTGTTTGTCTGAAATTTAAATTTAACTGAACATCTTGTATTTTACCTGGAGACCCTGGGAGGGGTTTTTCTGGGTAGGGAGTTGTGTCCCTGAAATCTCAGTGAGTGCATCTGTACAGAAAGAAGACCTGGGAATCCACCCAAAGCCAGCTAGAGTACATGTCTTCAGATGAAAAACAATTCTACCCTTTGCTGTGCTCCTGGTGGTTGCTGTTTGAAGAGAGGCTCTTCTTTGCTTGTTTACCTTTGTTCGAGATAAAGTTTACCTAGGAGAGCAGCACGGTAGAGTAGAAAGGGCACCCACTTTGGCGCCAAAGTGCCTTGGATGTAATTCCAAGTCTGACTTTTATTCACAATGTGACCTCAGACTAATTAATCTACATTTGCTATTAGAGATGATAAATACCTATTCTGCACACCTCCTAGGCTGGAGTGAGAATGAAAAGGGAACATAAAGCTACTAACACAATGCCCCATATACAAAACAATGCTCATTGGAGCCCCATTTCCCACCATGATTTGCTCCTTAGTAAAGGAAATGCTGGAATTATTATAGTCCCAGACTTCTTGGTAAAGCATCAATGGGTAGATTTTCTTGCTATAGATCTTTCTTTTTTATTTCTTTATTTAGTACAGTTATGTCTCATTTAATGAAAGGGATATGTTTGGAGAAATGCAATGTTAGGCAATTTCATTGTTGTGTGAACACCATACAGTGCACTTACACGAGTCTAGATGGCACCGCCTACTACAACCAAGCTGTATGATATGTTGTTGAGAGCTTATATTGCTCTTAGGCTACAAGCCTGTATAGCATAGTATTGTAATGAATACTCTAGGAAATTGTAATCCATCGTGCTACGACATTACGACTCCTATGACGTCTCTAGGTGACAGGATTTTTCAGCTCCACTATAATTTTATAGAACCATTATCACATGTGCAATTCATCATTGACAGAAACATCATTATGCAGTGCATGACTGTATTTTTAGTGACATATAACTTTCATGTGGTAAAGGTCACAAATATTCAGTGCACAACCTGATGAATTTTTTCATATGTATACAGTTGTGGGACACAGGCAGGTTGAGATCTGGAACATTCCCATCTCCCCAGAAGTTTCCCTCACCTCTTCCCAGTCAATACCACCTTCCCCAAGGCAACCACTATTCCCACTTCCATTATTATAACCACTATTGGCATAAATTAGTTTTCCCTGTTCTTAAAGTTTGTATAAATGAATGAAATCCTACACAATGTTTACTTTTGGGTCCGGCCTCTTTCACATAATACTGTATGTTTCAGATTCATCAATATTGTCGTGTATATTGGAAGTTTGAATTTTTTTCATTCCAGTATAATATTCCATTGTATACATATACTACATTTACTTATCCATTTTATTGTTGATGAACATTAGGGTTTTTTTTACCAGCTTGAATTCTTACAAATAAAGCCACCATAAGCATTCTTGTACATAGATTTTCATTAGCATATGTATTCATTTCTTTTAGATGCATCGGAGTAGAATAGCTGGATCATGGGACATCTGTGTTTCTACTCTCTCCAACTCCAGGTGCATAGCTTGGAGGAAGGAACTGCTAACCTAGTTCCTTCAGCAGACCTCACTATACATAGAGGTGAGCTTTAGATTAAGCTTTAGATTTACATGTCACTGCAGGGCCTGATACACTAGTCATATATGAGTGATGCAGTCAATTTAATTTGTTTAAATAAATGTCATTTAATTTAAAGAAATAATGGTAGTTTCATGTTACCCAAAATTTATGTTCAGACCTTCACATTCATTTACCTTACATTCCATCATAACAATATTTTTATCAGTTGTCTAGTTGCTCCAACTGTCACATCATAGCAGATTGACTATTAGACATATAAAAATACTTCACAGACAAGTCAGATTTTAAAGGCCAAAGATACACTAAATGTCATTAATTTTGTTTCTATTGTGGAAAGAAATAAAATATATTGAACTTTATGAAAAATAAAGTTTTTATAAATAGGGACAATATAACTCCCTTGGGCAGTTTGTGCCTCCTCCTGCAATTTCCTACTATAGGGCTAAAATTCTCCCTCCTGCATAAGACAGTGAGTGTTGCTGCATTTTGACACTAGCAAAAGATAACTTGACCTTGAGCTCAATCACCACCTGCACTCATCCTCCTCTGACATTAGGGTTAAACCACACAGTTACGGGCATTCCACTGTTGAAACTACTGAGAGAAAGAGACTTATGGAACAAAGTCAAGGAGAAGAAGCAGAGTCCAGCAAAACACGAGGTCTTTCAAATAAAACTCCCAAAATGTGGTGGTAAAGTACAATCATTTATAAATTGTTAGGAAATGAATTATTTGGTCTAAGAATATTTTTTGCGCTGAAATAATCACTAATACCAAAAGCCCAGAACCAGGATTATAAGATTAAGCACCAAGTGGGCATATTTATGTCACAGGCAATTGAACGGATGAGGGTTCTGGATTTTGTTCATTCAAAACCCATCTAGCAGTAAACGGGTCCAGTTTCTGTACAGAACTGAACCGGATCAATAGAAAGGAAGGGAAATGTGATGCAAAAGAAACCAAAGGGTCGGTCCCTGATTTCTAGAATTGAGGCATTAAAGCCCTCCCTAAATTGTGCCTCTTCCACCAACCTCGGGTCATGGAAATTGATTAGAGAATGGTATGGCCTTGGGAAGCAGCAGGCTTGGGTTCAAGTCTCAGACTTACCATCTACCAGCTCTGTGACTTTACGAATATTTACCTCTTGAGCTTTAGATTCCTTCTTTGAAAAGGGTGACATCGACAGTGGCCCCCACAGGATCCTTTTGAGGAAAGTTCAATAAACATTGTTCCCTATGCCCTCCCTTACCCCAGCCCACCCAGCTTCATTCTGTTATTCTGCTCAGATACCCTGAGTAGATCAATACATTGTTTCTTCCTCTTGAGATTGTCTTGTATCCTGATAGTATACTTCAGATTAGGGTCGACAGTAGCTTTTGAAATATGGAAATGCAATTTGAAAGGGGAATTCTCAGGGTAGATCTTTCCCATGTCAAAAAGAAACCAGGAGAAGTGAGGCTTAAATTAATTGCGGTGTTAATAAATTTTAGTGAAAAAAAATTAAGTCTGCTCCTTAGTTTTCACCGCATTTTGCAGATAACAAATACCCAATAGAGCTAATAGGTGTTGAAATGAATTATAATGGTCAGTCTAACTCTGCACGCAAGGTAAGCAGAGTCCAAACCCATTATCTGCACAAAAACAATCCTTAGCAGCCACAAGGCAATGAAACAAAGATAGCAAATATATAAATCTTTGCTCCTTAGAGTAAACTGAAAATGGTTTCAAACTAATTTTAATGCAGTAAAATGTTGATAAAGCCTGGTTTTTATTTTTTTCATTCAATAACAAATTTTCATTGACCATCTTCCTTGGACCAGGCATGAGGTTTAAGATAAATTACTTGCAGCATCCCTATCCTGGAGGACCTCACTGGCCTCCAGAGACTTATGGTTATTTTTTATAATAATAGAATGTGAAAAGCAAGAATACCCTATAATGGGTATTCTAACACAGAACAGAGAGCCATTTAGAGGAAAGGAATTTCTTCAAAGAAGAAAAAAATGTCTGAGAAAGTAACACATTGAATGACAGGATATTGGGTGGGTAAGAGCCTTAGATAGTTATTTAACTTCAGCTGTAAAATGAGGATAATAATATTGTTTACCTCCCAAGATTGTTGTCAGTATTAAATGAGTTAAAATAGTGGTTCGCAAACCACTAGGTATCAGAATCACCTGGAGTTAAGGTTCAAACCAGACTGCTATGAATTAAGAGTTTCTGATTCAGCAGATCTAAGGTGAGCCTCTAGAATTTGCCTTTCAGGTAGGCTCCCAAGTGATGCTGATGCTGCTAGACAGGGTGGTACACTTAGAGAACCAGAGTTTATATAAGTGAGGGGCTCGGAACAACTCCTGGCACATAGCAAAGATTCAGTAAATGTGAACTACTATTTATGGGCTTTTGAGCTGGGTTCAAAAGCACGAGTAGGAGTTTGCCAGGTGGAGGAAGACACTCCAAGTACAGGAACTCTCTAATCCAAGAACACTCCAAGGACACAAGGCAAAAGAAACAGCATAACTTTTAGGGATAATTTAGAGATTAGATGTAGCTGGAATATGGGTTAGGGAGTGCCAAGATGAGACTGAGAAGGGGTGTTAGGGGAGAACAATTTGTGAGTGCCTGTTTAAATCATGACTTGATAAGCCCCTTATGTGACAGCTCTCTCTCAGGTCTTATCCCTTACAAGATTTTGGCTACTGGAGGGCAGGCATGAGACCACACGGAGAGCGAGCATTGAATAAATGCTTGTGGGCTGAATGTATATCAACAGGTATACATGTGAGTCAATTACAAAGAGTAGCCACTGAGCAGGTAGCAATTTCCTAACTGGAAAAACTCAGGCAGAGCCCTGAGCTGCTTAGGCCTGACACAAGATCTGAAAGAAGCTGAGCAGCTGAAAACTGTCTCCTTTCATTAGTTCATCCCAACACATCAGGGAAAATCCACAAAGCAATTTTATCTCCTGAAAAACAATTACAACTGGGCAGGTAAACAGCACTACAAAAACCTTGGAAATTTCCTGAGAGTCGAATTATATGAAATCCAGACAGAATTAATCGCCCTTGTTGCAGCTGATCCTTAAATGGAGAGCTTAATCTCACTTTTATTTTCCATAAAGAATAATTTGGAGAGGTTTTGAGAAGTGCAAGTCAAAGCCTCTCGGAGCTCAAGGGAGACATCGGAGTTAAAAAGAAATGTAAAACAAGGTTACAAAAGCTAACGTGCTTTTGAATGTTTATAGAACACCCTGTAAGTTCACTCTTTTAACATAAAATGTGAAAAGTAAAATAATTGTTATCATGGACTAATAAAAGACTTAATGTTAAAAAATACACACTAAGTTTTGGAGATATGTCGTCAGGCTGTGTGATGAAGGTAGGTTATTCCCATCTTCCCTCTGTCTCTCTGAGACTGTGTGTGGCCTCAGTAAGTGGAATGTCAGAGGTCCGAAGAGGAGACCTGGATCCAATGGCCTTTCTGGCCCCACTGTGACAGGCTTAGGCTAGCAAAATCAAAAGGAATTTAACGTACTTCAGGTATTCATCAGAGGAGGGAGATCTTAAGGAATTCTGATCTGTAAGAGACGGGGTCCCTGACTATGTCTATCTCGTGTGCAAATGGAGTGGGTCATTGAAGGTCCAGAGGAAGGAAGCAGTGAAGAGGTGCCAAATGGACTGTGTTAGGCTCTTGGCTCTGCCTTCGATGGGCAAATTACCCAACCATTCTCTCCTTCAGTTTCTTCATCTGTAAAATGGGGTTGTTAATAGTTCCTACCTTATAGAGTTATTGTGAGTGTTAGATAGGTTAAATCTTCAATGTCACCCACCCAATCAGATGCCTACCAGCTCTGTGGCCTTATGAAACTCACATAACCCCTCTGGGCCTCAATTTTCTCAGGAAATGAGGGGAGAGGATGGGTTTATCTTCAGGAGCCTCCTTTTTGATTCTGTGACTCTGCTGTCCATGTGCTTCCTTAAAGGAGAAAGAGAGATAAGGGGCTGGGGAGGTGTGAGGGACTCACTTTTGCCTCCCCTCCTCACTAATTTTGGTCACGAATTCCAGAGCTACATCAGAGTCTAAACTACGCTTTTATTTGCCTTGGGAAACTTGATTTGTTTGTGACAGTTTGCACATAACTAGTGTTTATTTGTCAAACATTTTTTAGGAGGTACATCAATATTAAGGTTTAATTCTTAACACTATGTAGTTCCAGTCGAAAAGCTTTATGTAGGGGAAATGGCAGCAGAAATAACAGCTTTTATGGTCAACTGAGTAGAGAACTTACAGGCAGGATTCCATCCTCAGCAAGCCCTCGGTATCGCTGAGTCCTAGGAGCCACCGTTGTCCCTTTGCCCTTCCCTCAAGAGACAGGAGGCTGAGTGCGGTGGTGAATGGCATGGACTTTGGTCCCACTGAGACAGATGCGGGTGCCATTAGCAGCTCAGCCACTTATGGCTGTTTGGTCTTGGCCATGTAACTCAGCTTTCCTAATCCTCACTTTCCTTATATATAAAGTGAGAGTATTAATAATACCTACTTCTAGGTTGTTGTAAAGGTTAGATTTTTTTAAATGTAAGTTGTGTGCTTCGTGTGAAGTTCAGAGTAAGTGCTGAGTAAAAGTGAGCTTTCATTATAGGCAACATAAAGAAATTAAAATTGTTAAGCCAACATCATTCTTGTGATATAAACATACAAAGACTATATTCAACACTAAATCTCCCTTGTGTGTCCCTTTATAGACCTTTGCACTGATATAATTTCGTGTTTAAAGTAGGTCAATTAAAGCAAGATAATCATGAAGAAATAATGCCTCAAATTCTTCTCTCACAATTTACAAGGCAATTTTTTAAAATTACATTTATTTTGTGGGGGGGCATTGGTTAATAACATTATATAAGTTTCAAGCATACATATGTTGCCCAGGGAAGGTGTCCCAGAAGTGGTACTGTACTTGAACTGATATTTGAAGAAAAAGTAGGCTGCAAAGTAGGCACTTGGAAGAAAAGTAGGTAGTGGTGAACCCTCGTACAAAAGAACAGAAGCTCAAAATAATTTTGCTGGTAAGGTAGAAATTTCTGTACAGCTCGAATTCAGCATCTTACATTCTGAGCATCTTACATTCTACTATGTGTGGGGCTGTGGAAGTTCGAGGCCCCCATAACCTGGTCTGCAGGGTATTCGCAGGCAGCTGGAAATGCCCACAGGGAACTCAGAAGCAAGCTGGAGGCAGTATGTGAGCAATAACAGAAGCCAATGCAGTAGATCAAGTCACACCCAGAAGGAGCGTAGTGAGAGATGGGAGAGCTGAGGATGAGCCGCAGAGTCAACATTTGAGAGGGAGACAGAAGATGCAAGGTCAGCAAAGATTAGAAAGCAAACGTCAAAGACTGCAGAGGATAATCAGGAAAGTGGATAAAAATGAGTGTGAAGCCAACACCATAACGTCCCACAGAGGAGTCAAAAACAATGAAGATCAACAGGCAGCCACAGGAAAGTACTGCTGGGAAGTTACCTTTGGTTTCAGTGAGCACGGTTTTAATGCCTTATAGGGGAAAAAAGCTAGACAGTTGTAGGTTGGAGAGTAATGAGAGGCAAAGAGGGGAAGCCTCTGAGAGCAGACCACTTCCGTAAGCGTGGCTGGGAAGAAAAGGTTGAATCTGGAGCTCGCCAAGGAAAATGGGAGGGCTGAGGGTACACAGAGGGAGGGTGTTTGTTTTGATTGTTTTGTTTTGTTTTGTTTTAAAGAATGTAAGAGGCTTGAGGAAACCTGAAGATGAGAGAGGAGATAATAATAGAATAAGGACCCAAAGAGACAGAAGTGGTCAAAGACATTCTTGGATAGAAGGAAGGACACCCTTTCCCCAGATGTGGGTAGGAATCTTGATTTGTGGCAAATCAGTTGTTGTAAAGGTTAGATTAACAGAAGCTAATCACTGGTTTACAGAATGAAGCAAACTACTTGAACAAATAAGAAAAGTTAATTGGCTCAGAAAAGTCTGAGGATGGAAACAGTTTTAAGAGCAACTGGATTAAGGGGATTAGGACTTAATCTCCCTCCATTTCTTAGCTCTGCGTTTTCCTGTTTGGCGCTACTCTGAGGCACAGAGGCCCTCAGGAAGCATTCTCTTCTCAGTTGAATAAAATTATCAGGACAAATTCTTATTAGCCATTTGAGTCACGTGCCCATTCCCAACGAATGATTCCAGTCAAAGGGAAAGAAAAGATAATTGGCTTGGGCAGGGTCACGTGCCCATTTCTTAAATTAGAGGTGGGATAAGCCCCTCCTAAGCCATGTGAACTGAGAGCGAGAGAGCTCTCTGGGAAAATCAGGGTACTGTTAGCAGAAAATTTGGGAAAGAGGCTGGGTCAGCTCAAACAAACAAACAAATATTAAAATAAACCAACAAACAAACCAGATGTCCACCACCATTTGTGACCATAACATATGGACACTTTGGATTAGGGGACACTGAGGATGTCCAGGCTGGTGGCCTCTGTTTTGTGCCTGGGGGAGGAGACGTGATTTGAAAATGCTATGTAAGCTTTGCAGCAGCCTCCATGGATCTCTGTACTTCCACCTACCCACCCCCAACTCCCTTTTTTCCCATTCCTTCAGAGGTGAGAGGGAATGAAAGTCGATCAGGTGAATTAAAAGAAATGCCTATCATGAGATGGAAAGAGGTCCCACGCAGAAGTAGAAATACCTGCAGGTGTGGTAGGAGGGAGGGGAGCCAAGAAAACTCAAGCTATGTCAGTCTGAGAAAATAGCTCCTCGTTGAATACTTACGGAAAGAAAAGCCCAGTAAAGAAAAGCCCAGAAAAGCCCAGTAAAGAACAAGCTAAGCTCATAGAAAGTGCTGAGGAAAGCTAGTTTATTCTCGGTGTGTCTCCCTATTTTTGTAATCTGCCTCAACTCTTCTTCAGAGAGGAATGGTTGGTCCCAATAGTGTTGCACGGAGAGAGACACTGTATCTGTTCACTGGAACGTCTCCGGGAGGCGCTATGGAAGGTGCTGGTGAGCGAGGGCAGGTAGTCCGCCTGGCTTTCTGAACGAGGATGATTAATGTGCATGTGGACATGCAGAGAGGCTTTATCCTCAGAGCACATTTCAGAAATAAAAAAGCAAGCAAAGCTGATTATGAGGAAAATAAATTCTCTGGAACCAAGCTGCAGAAACAAACCTGGGAGAGAAGGGAAGGCTACAAGCTCTTCGGAATCTGGCTGTCCCAGAGCTTAGAAGTGGACACTGTGTATGTTTGTGTCTGCCAACTAGGGCGCCTCCACAGCCCAGGAACAAAGGGCAGAGGGGGTGGGCATGGGAGCCACCCTTCTGAGGAGCTGCTCCCACCCTTACAGTCTGCTTGGAAAGGAGGCAGACACCTCTAGCTTGGAGTGTGCAGGAGACCCTGACCTCACTCACCCCAGAATTTGCCCCTTGAATTTGGATATAGTACTATGGATGTCTGGATGTTTCCAGAAAACCTGCTCCTTCGGGTTGGTCTATCTCCTCTCAGCACTTGTGGGCCAGGTTAAGCCCCGCCTCCTCCCAGATCCCTTCTCTGGGCATCCTCGTTCCAGGGGTCCCTGGCCCTTCCTCTCATCTCCTCTTCATTCGACACATAAATTGGGTCCTGCTTCACTGTTTTCCCTTCTGTGTGCATTTGCCTCATCTCTCCGGCATTCAGGTTGGGGAGACATAGAATCCTCGAGGGCACTGCCCTTGGCTGGTTCATTTTGGGGTCCCTAGAACCCAGCACAGTGCCTAGCAGATAGTCGATGCTCAGAACATGTTTATTGGTTGGATGCTCCCTTGTCTTAAGGTAGTTCCAAGCCCAGTAACCAGGAGGGCCAAGAGCCGAGCCAACCTCAGCCGAAGCTGGGAGTAGAGGACCAGGGACCTAGGAGAGAAAGTTAAGTATCTCCAACCCCTCAAGCTCTTTGACAGTTTCTACTGAAAATCCCAGAGCTGAGGGAACTCCCACACATGGGGATCATGCTTCCTGTGCAATTTCCAGCCGACCACGTGCTAGGAAGGGTTTGAGGAGACATGCTGAATAATTCGTTTCGAGCCCTCCTGAGAAGAGCTCCACACGAGTGTTACCTGGAGCCTTGTGAAGATGACACTCCTGCCAGGGAGTCAGGTCTCTGTCCACTCCTGAGCTGGGTTCTGTCAGTCTGTGAGCTGCCCGCTAGCTGTTCACTCATTCATTTGTTCATTCAGCAAATATTTGCTGGGCTCCTATTACACCAGCCAGCTCTTCTCTGGGCACTGGGATATAGCAAAAAACAAATCCAGCGAAAACCCCTGTCCTTATAAGGCTTACATTTTAGTTGAGAGAGAACAGATAATAGGGAAGACGAGGAAAATGTGTACTATGTCAGGGGATAGTAAGTGCATAAAAATAAAGAAAGGAAGGTGGAAGCGGGTGTTGGCGTGGAAACTATTTTAATCGGGGTGACCAGGAAAGGCATCCTTGGGAAGGTGACACATGAGCTGAAGGAGGTGAGGGAGCCAGCCCTCTGATGGTCTGGGGAAGACCACTGGGTAGAGGGAAGGACCCGTGCACATGCTCAGAGCAGGAGCATGCCTGTCATGTTCAGGAAAAGCAAGGGCACCACGGAAGTGACTGCAGATGGAACCAGTGGGGAATAAGAGCAGAGGGCTGGGAGGCAGCGAGGGCCAGGCCCTAGGGAGCTCTGTGGGCCTTCGGGTGGAGATCCGAATTCACAGGAAGGTTCCTAGCAGAGCAGTGATGGGATCCGGCTGTGTTTTAACAATATCCCTCTGGCATCTAAGGAAGAAGCAAGGTTAGAGGCAAGGAAACTGCCACGAGGCTATGGTAATGATTAAAGAGGGGGTGGTAGCAGTGTAGGTGGTAAGAAACAATTCATTACTGGGTGTATTTTGAAGGCAGAGCAGACAGGATTTAATGCCCGATGGAACAGGGGTGGGTGTGAGACGAAGGGAGGAGTCAGGACTGATGCTGCCTTAGTCTGTTTGGGCTGCTATAATAAAATACCACAGACTGGATGGCTTAGAAACAACAAAAACTTATTTCTTGCAGTTCCAGAGGCTGGAAGTCCAAGATTGTGGCCCCCGCATGGTCAGGTGAGGGCTCTCCTCTGAGTCTCAGACTTCACATTGTATTCTTACTTAGAAGAAGGGATCAAGGGCACTCCCTGGGGTTTCTTTTATAAGGGCATTAATCTCATTAGGTCATGAGAGCACTCATGAACTGATCATCTCCCCAAAGCCCAGCTACTAATGCCATCACATTGGGCCCTGGGATTTCAACATATGAATTTGGAGGAAGCACAAAACCTTGGACCACAGCAAATGCCAAGGTTTTAGCTTGAGTGCCTGGAAAGATATGGTTGCTCTGAGTCATCTTTCCAGCAAGTTCCCTTCCTGTGCCTCATGATTCTGGATATAGGTGCTGCCACTGCAAGCACATCAGCTATGGAACGGTCACGTTGCAGCAAGGTGACTTTCTGCTTCCTGATACCTTCCCATCACCGAGGTCTCTAAATACATTGAATCCTCCAGGATCTTCTTCTTTCTCGTCCACTGCCAGGGAAGAGAACAGAAAACCAAGGCAACCAACACGTAGCAGTTTCTGTGTCTCGGCTGATTTGGATTATATAGAAATACCATCGTTCTCCTTCAAAGTGACTTGATTTGGTTTGTGAATCATGTATTCTACACGTAGCCAATATTTATTTTTAGAAGTGATATGCATTCTTCTTGGCACTGAGCATTCATTTGGGAAGCCCTGAATGATATTTGAATCCTTCTGATTTAGATTTCAGAAAACCAAGGCTTCAGCCTCAAAACAACACAACTAGTTTACAGAAAACCAGAATTCAATCTCAGTCTCCAGGTCAAACAAAATGCTAGAACACTTATCTGAAATCATCGCTAAATTGAGGGAAGTTAAGAATAGATATAAATTCAAAGATAAATAAAATATATCCTTAAAGAGATTGAAATCTAGGGAGACAGGTAAAATAACCTCCTCTCTTTCCTTCCCCCTCCCTTCTTTACTCGCTGCCTTCCTTTCAGAAACATGTATTCAACACCAAATATTATAGGAATTATGCAAGATGCTAGGGATTCAAACACACAAAATAGATCTGGTCCCTGCTCTTGAGGGGCATTATCAGCCAAGAAAGACTGGCCCCTAAGTTGACTTATAGCAGGAGGTAGGAAAAAATCAATTTTAGAAGAAAACCAAGAATGAAGAGCCATTAGACCATAGGAAAAAGGTGTATTTAGTACTGAGTCTGAGGAGTAGAGAATTTTGCAGTGACGTGGTAATACCCGAGCTTGTTAGTTAAAGAATGGACATTTTGGCCAATAGAGGAAGGACATTTTAGACTGAAGAGACAGTGTAAAATCTACCAAATGCATGAGAGTTCTAGAAAACAGCCCTGGTGGCCAACACTGAGGGGGTTTCAGCGAGAAAGAGGTGTGCCAGGACTGTGTGATGAAGGGCTTGAAACCTCCGGCATTCAGAAAGAGCATTCGCTCACTCTTACAGCTGCAGGTCGTGTTTCTCACAAGCAGGCGTTCTGACACGCGTGCCCTTCAAGGGACTTAAAGGCAGGGAGAGGTTAGTGGCAGAGTTCCCCAACAAGCTCCTCAGGGAAAGTTACAGAGTGTCACATCTAACTAAATCAGTGGACACCGAGAGATAGAAGGCAATGACCAGCTGGCCAGAAACACAAAGTGAGAACAGAACCCTCTGGGGGAAAGTGGAGCAGCTACCGCCGGCAGAAAACACAGGGAGTGGACCTAAGACTCTTCTACCACATTCTTTTCATGCCCACACCAATATCTTCTTGTCTCCGGAAAAGATGGGGCCTGAGTAAAATGGGAAAGGCCCATCCACTCATTTGACATGTGAAGAGGTCCCCAAGACCCAAAGAAGAATTGCCTCATTAGCCTCACACAGATGCTTACCATTTTATTAAAGATTCATTCCTTTAGCTGAGGGGAAAAAATAAAAAGATAAAATGCAAACTTTTTTGAGGAAGCAGTGAGTGCAGCCAAGTTGAAAGGGCCCTGGATCAAGAGTCAAGAGATCCAACCTCAATGGATTCTTCACCTGAGTTTGTGTGGTGGCCTCAGGTATGACAGATCATCTCACCTGCTGCTTCCCAACATGCTGCCCATTCCACAATCCTAGAGAGTTTTAAAATTTATCTTGATTTTCAGGTTCCACCCAGATTCACTGGATTAGAATCTCTAGAAGCTGGATTCAGAACCTGTATTTTATAGGTCATTGTTGAGAACCATATAGGATTGCATTGTATGGCACTCTCATGGCTGGGTGGGGCTGTGTGACTAGTTCAGGAGTGAACTAGTTGTGAGTGGATGGGCTGGTGTCTGCTCCTGGCTGGAGTACTGAATTGTCAAAGCAAGATGGTCCCCTGTTGCCTTTTCCCTCTGACACTATGATCAGCCACTTTGGTAACCCTGACTGACTATGATAAGCAGATCACCCTACCTAACTGCAATGGATACGGAGCATAAGTGAAAAATAACCTTTGTCATTATAAGCCCCTAAGATGGGACACTTGTTTGTTAGCACAGCATAATCTAGCTTAGACCAACTGATAATTATCTCAGGTGACTCACACATCCAGCCCGACACCAGGCAGGCCTCTGAGAATCACTGGCTAGATGACCTTTCAGGGGCCTTCCAAATCAAAACTTTTTTGGTTCTGAAAGCAGATGATTAGGTATTAACCTCTGAGAAGATGTTAACTGGCCGTCAGATCTGTAAGGTTCTTCTGAGGTCTTTCTGAGAGCTGAGGTTGCAGACAGGGAAGTGTGGGGAGATCAGATCGGCAAAGGGGGGTCTGTAGGGTATAGGGGTGCAGCAGAGCTCTCTGAGAGAGCAGCCATGCGTGAGACTCATTTCACACTGAGGGCCGACTCAGCAGCTGGAATTTCTATCTTTATCATTTCAGTTTTTCCTGGCACTAAAATTTTTAAGTAAATGGATGGATAATCATCTTTGGGGATTTTCATCATTGGTGATGATTGTTTTCTAAAATTTTGCTGCTTAGAAACTCTTGTGGATTTGAAGCCTAAGCTCCTTCACACCACAGTTTGGGTCACCTCAATCCATTTTTAGGACAAATAACTACCCTGGATTTCCTGGAATTTTGGATTTTTTCTCTGAAAGTCCCAAATCCAGGAAACTCCTCAGTTCTGAGCAAACTGGGACAGCTGGTCACCCTATGGGCCACTTTGTTTCTTTCCAATAACGTCACTATGATAAACTCTCACCACCCTACCAACTCCATTCTGATAGTTGGCAAAGTTAGATTTCAAGCTCTTTCCATGTGCTCTAGCTCAAGTCAGGAAAAAAATAAACCCTCAACAGCTTCTGTTCTACAGAAAGAGGTTTGCAGATTTCAATATGCCAGCCAAAAAGAAAAAAAATATTCTCAGCTTGATTCTTTTGCCAGCTTGATAGGCAACGGAGTTGTTCGCCCCTGAGCTGGTTTTGAACCTCACAGCTCTGCCACTTGACGGCATCCAGGTTTCCAGACGCTGGCAGGGACGCCACAGTCTGTCACCATCAGGGCTGCTTTGAATTTTTCTGTTCTGACAACTAGACAAGATGTCTTTTGAAGGGTGTCTTGTACTTGGGTGGTTTGTTTTCGAGAGAGGCGAACCCCAGAGTAGATTTGCTTCAGGAAATATTAAATGTTGGAGACTGGTCTGTATCCTACTGGAAGGGTCTGCTTAAAGAGTTACAAGGGTAGAGAGTTTTTGTTCTGTAATTAAATCAGTGCACCAACTTTTTGCTAAAATGGTAACTAAAAACTGGGTGAGGAAGGCTGAATGGGGAGCTTGTTGGAAAATGGCTGAAACTGTGAGCTGATACAGCATTTGCTTCTTCTCTTGCTTATACAAGGTATTACGAAGTGACTAAGATGATTATATTTAACTTTAGGAAAATGCTTCTGAAGTGAACTCTTTGCCTGAACGTCCTTCTACACTGCAGCCCAGCAGGAAAGAAGGATTTGGGGAAAAGCCAGATTTAGCCTTGTCACCCTCCTCCCTCCTTTAATCCTCAGTAGGCAATGGGTCCCAGACCAAAGGTTGTAGAAACAATTTGTCCCTGGGGACAAAAAAAAAGGAGGGGGAGTGAAAATACAGTGCAAAAGGGAAAATCTACTTCCAGAGAGACAGAATTAGGAAAAAATGAGAAAATGAAATGTCAAACACAATGAGTGGAAAGGAAAGAAGGAAAGCAAAGGTATTTCTGGAGGCAGAAATGGCCCATGTGGGAGGCAGAGTCCTGGGTGCCAGAGAATATGGTTTGAGAAATGCTGGGAAAGGCTTCTTATTTCATATATTCACTCTAGGACAGGTACAACAACAGAAGAAATTCTACTGTTACTTCTTTTAGGTTAAGTTCAGTTCTCAGAAAACTTCCATTATATTGAAATCTCCCTTGGAATGGGATGACATGTTCATCTGAATGGATTTATCACACAAATTTTATTCTGTTAGCAACAGAGCATGGCACCTGAGAGGGAGGGGAAAGTGGGAGGCTCAAAGGTACAGGAATGAGTGTGACCTGCAGCAAACATTATTTGTTCTACTTCAAAATGTTTCCCACAGCTGACCTTGTAGGAAGAAAAAGGAAATAAGGAAGCCTAAATTGTGTGGATTGGGCTTTTCTCCTCACCAGCCTTCTCATGAATTTCATCTCAGTAATATTTGTGCAAGTAAATCTTGCCTTGATGTCTTTAATTTCTACAAGACTTTGGTTTTTCCCTACCAATGCCATAGTGCCAGTTATCTGCCCTGATGGCTTTCTAAGTCACGGGTTTTGAGGGGAAACCCATGTTTGAGAAATATGTGCCTGGAGGAAGCTCAGTGACAGGAGAGAGAGAAAAAAAAGATGCTACCCTGGGAATCTTGTCTGGCTCCAATAGGCCACATCACTCACTGGGACCGAATGGACACCAGTGTCTTCAAGGTCTTTATGTCTATGGCTCTAAAGAGAAGAACTGAAGAACTTACTGGAGAAGGGGCAAGTTTGCATTTTTCTTTAGACAAAGGGAGAATATGGCTGAATGGAGGAAAAAAAAAAAAACTTCCAAGTTGAAGATTTAGGTATAAGAATCTTATACTACAGGAAGAGGATGATATTGCCTAAAAGTAAAAATTTATTATTTTAATGCATTTTTCAAAAGAGCATGTCTTAAAATTTGATTCAAAATTATGTTAAAAGCCAAATATGGCACAGCTACCCCATGTGAGGGAAATTAAGGCAAAAATAAATTATAGTAAAGGAAACTTTTACAGAATATTATTTCAAATAATATGAGAAAATGGGTTCAATTTCCATAATAATCTTTTTAATTGAACATAGTAAAGTAAGTTCTGGGAATTTGCTCGAACATGAGAATCTTTTGGAAGTTTATTCATTCTCATAAACAATGATTTCTCTATCATGACTCGCTAATTAAATGTATCTATAAATTAAAGTGAGCACTTTTGATTTTGTGTGCTTGTTTTATTCTGCAGGTTGGATTTGGTTGTAAAAGCATTAAGATTTTATCTACTCTTTAGGCCTCTAAGAAGAGACCTAAAGAGTTGATATAGGCCTTCCTGCTTCTTCCAAGCCTCCAAGCATTGGGCAGTTCAAATGATTCGACTATCATTGTCAGTATCAACATTAAACCAGACCCCATTTACTCATCAGACCCAGATCATTGGTGAAAGTCACCTCACCTTTGTGACGACATCTATCAGCTCCTTTAGCAAACTGAGCCATAACCACGACCCTCATACCAATGAACACTGGCCACTGCCATTCTTAGAGCAAATGAGAGAGAGAACAAAGGAAAGATGAATCTTTGAGAATTAGAGTCAGGGATTCAAGGCCCAGCTTCCCTTCCATTCTTTGCTGACTTTGGAGGATCTGAACTTATTATTATTTTTTTAAAAGAGATCTAGCATGCTGCTTTACAATCTTCATGAAACTACAAATTTTTCTTCCTAAAACTGAAAGGATCTATGTGTTCTAAGAGGTCGGCTTGGGCAGGGAAAATGTGGTCAAGGTTCCGGGTGCGGAAAATGAGTCTGCAGGCGTCCGAAGCTGGGTGGAGCTGGGTGGTTTTCAAGCAGCCAAAGGCAGGAAAAGCCAAGGAATGAATCTAGAGATTGTCTGAGGCCGCGCCAGGGGAGCTGGACGTGGTGATCAAGTCCCCGGGAGTGAACACAGAGCTGGAAGAAGAGACGAGCCTAAAGATCAGAGCCAAATAGACTGGGGATGGAATGGGATCCAAGAGCAAGCAGGGAGTGACACAGAGGTTCAGGATGGCTCCATGTTCTCGGCTGAAAACGTAGACACCTGCCTTTTTTACACAATATACGGTGTTTTTACATTGTTTACTATTTTAAAACATTTTTGATGGCTGCATATATTCTATCATAATCCTGCAGTTTAAAATTCTTAACTATTTCTCTATTGTGATTTTACAGTGATTTTTAAGATTCTCATTTTTATACTTTTAAAAATTTATTTATTTTTATTATGGTGACATTGGTTAACGAAATCCAGTATGTTTCAGAATACAATTCGACAGTAAGGTATATATGTATTGAATTGTGTTCATTGCTCATAGTTAGATTTCTTTCTGTCACCATATATTTGACCCTTTTATCCCCGCCTACCTCCCCCATCCCCTCTTACCCTACATTTAAAAGTTAACAAGAAAAATTACTAGACAGATATGAATTCACCAATTTAGAAAGAAAAATACTGATGTTCACTGATAACAATGTAGATTCATTTAAGAAGTAGGAGAAATCTGGAAACCATTAGAGTGAATCAGTGTTTTAGATGCCAAACAATTCTGAACCCTGAAAACAGCAGTAAATGAACAGGCAAAACCTTGGAGATGTGTGCCAGATATAGAACTTTTTTTTCTTTTTTAAAAAATCCAAACCATTATAGAAGAAAAAAGTTAAGAGATTTTTCTTAGTGAAGAATAATTAAAATTAGGACTAAATTAGATGGTAATAATGAAGATTTATCTCAGCTCTGTTATAGTATTTTTTTAAACACTTGCTCTAAATTCAGGTTCCAATCGTTAATTTTAAAATCATATGAGTGCTATGTGTATTGAGTTTCACTTTTGTAGAAAAGGCATAAATGACTTATGGTCAAAGTGTTCCTCTCTGCTGTCTGTGCCTGGGGAAAGTCTGGTCATTTCAGTCTCGAAGCCCACGGGAGGCATCATCATTACCTGGTAACCAACCGCTAACCGAAATACAGGTATGGTAACCAGTGCTACAACTCTGCAGGCCTGCAGAAAGCATGGGAAGTAGGACCTTATACCTGGATTTAATCCCATCTAAAAAAATTGCTCCTGAAACAAAATTTGAGTAAGGTCTTTAACAGGAACCGGAAGTGGAACTGGATTCAGAGGTCCAGGAAGACTGGAAGGATATGAAAGCTCAGTGCTGGAACTTTGAGAACTTTTCACAGGACTAAGGGCCCTGTGGTTGGAGTGGAGAACAGAACAGCCAGGACGTCCTGTTTCTCCCAGTCTGGCTCCTACATTAAGCCTTAGACATCCTAACAATATTTCAGCACCATGTGTCCTAACGCTTTGCGACTCTGAGATGATTCTCTTCAGTCTGCCCTCTTGGGCAGTTCTGGCATGGGCCTCAACCAAAAAAGGGTCTGGTAGAGCCAGAGGGAGTTACATAATGCACATCTGAGCAAGTGGCCATGAAAAAATGTATGCCCATTTACATTCTTCCCAATAGAACCCACAGAGCATGCCTGTATATCTCACATCCTGTGGGCAGCTCCACCCCCAGTTCTCATCTCCAGCACCTACCTGCTCGCCAGCTGGCTGCAAACCCCTTGACAAGCCCACAGGAGTCAGGGAGGGACTTAGTATTCCAGCTGTTTGCACAACAGCTCTGGTTTTGACACATCTATCCTCTAACATCAGGGGATTTTAATGATTAAAGAATCTCACCTGTTCTTAGAAGGTGAGAGAGACTCCAGCTGGTCTGAAGGGGATGTTCCCTCCCCTCGCCCCCCAAATGTTTCACTGTTGCCTAGAGTTCCACAAATACATGTCTAGTCATTCAAATCAGAAGGTACGTGGTCTGATACCGCAGCAAATAATGGGGATCTGGTTGTGCTATAGCCCTCTTGTGGCAAGCTAGGACTTTGTAAATTCTCCCTGTGCCCTCCTCACTAGGCCCAGAAAGTTCTGCTGTTCTCTCCTATGCCTGGACACAAGCAAAAGCAGTCAGCTGGGCCATCTAAAGCTATAGAGAAAAGGGACAGTCCAACCTTATTTCAGCTTTCCTCTCTGCAGACCTTCCTGGCAGCACCAGCTCCAGAAGCATCTCACCTTGCCATGACCTCAGCTCCTTCTGCTTCTTTGACCATCACCCTACCCTCACCCCAGCAAGGAGTCCATTAGAGGAACTGGCAGGTCTGAATCTCCCAGCTGCTCCTGCCCCTCTGGTCCCTGCCACCAATGTATCCTTATGACCACATGTCGCCCTCCCTAGATCCTATGTTTAGAAAGACATATATTTACCTCAGTGGTTCTCAAATTGTGGTCCTGGGCCTATAGCATTCATACCTTCTGGGAATTTCTGAGAAAAACAAATTCTCAGGCCCAACCCCAGACCTACTAAATCGGAAATACTGGGATTGGGGCCTGACAGTCTATGTTTAGCAAGCCTACCCAGTGATTTTGATACATGCTAAAGTTTGATAATTTTCATTTCTAAGTTTCACAGTTCATGCTGATGCTGCTGATCCAAGGGCCACACATGGAGAACTGGTTTATAAACTTGGGGAAACTATTATTCTCTACCAGTTTGGCAAACTATAGGCAGTGGTCTAAATCCAGCCCACTGTCTGTCTGGTAAATAAAATTTTATTGGAACATAGCCACACCCATTGAAGTACATATTGTTTATGGTTGCTTTTGTGCTATAAGAACAGAATTGAATATTGTGATAGAGGCTGTATGGCCTTCAACGCTGCCTAAAATATTTACAGGAAAAGGTTGTCAACTCCTGATCTACACAGACAAATCTTCTCTGGGACCAACTACGAGGCTCCTAGCCAAATGGAATGTAAGTGAAGACAATAACACAATGTGGAATGGGCACTTGCTTATTTTTTTCTGCCTAGAAATAAAAAGACGTTCTCCAAATGCAAGAAAGCAAGGCTAGTTGAGATTAGAAGTTTCTGGTAAAAGCTGTGGCTGGCAATGTGCCCCAGGCCGCCATAGGACGGAGGGCTGGTCTCAGTGGCAGAATTTGCAGGTGCACAGGAATAGAAGGGCAGGAATGCTGGGCTGTCAGTTGTGTATACAAGAAACACATTGCAGCAGTCTAAGCATTTCTTGACTTTTAAAAAACTACAGATTTTTTAAAGCAGCATGCTCATGATTCTTCCAGATTAACATATCTATAAGATGAAAGCTTTTACATCGAAGGCCTATTTGATTATCTTAGACTCTTTAAAAAAAAAAAAAATGAGTATTTGAACTTTTTCCCTTAGCAGCTAAGAGACTCCATTTTTCTTTGCTGGCTCTCACTATGGTATTGAAAATGCTTTCTCCACACTCTCTCGTTGCAAGCGTTTACAAAACAGGAGCAATCTGTAAATGTCTAAAGCTGGAGAATGTCATCAGGGCGGACTTCCAATTTAGATGTTGGTTCAGTCTGATACTCATGGCAGCTCAGGTGGGGTGATTCTCTGGCTTGAAAAAAAAAAAAGAATGTTTTCACCTTTATCTTAAGAAATACAGAAAATTGGATAGCCATTCCAAAGCAGCAATTTCTGAAGGTCAGGAAAACAATGGCAGGATGGCAAGAAATAGCTGCTGCAATTCAGCTAGATTTTGAATACCCAGATTGAAATCTCAGTTCTGTGTTTTTCTACTGCTGAGGCCTTGGGCTGTTGACTTAACCTTCACCTCTCTGAACATATTTCCTCTCATCTATAAATTAAGGATAATCATATCTATATCAAAGATTAACCTAAACTTGATATGATAAGTTCCTAACATGGTACAGGGATATTCAACCTTCATTCACTCCCCTATCCTGGTGGCAGGATTTTTCCTTTCATACTTTATAATTTCTTTGTTTTGTAATTTCTGAAAATTCAGCAGAACTGAGAAAAGAGAAGCTTTGGGGGGAACAAATTATGCTGCTTTAAGAGAGCTAACAGAACTTCCATAATTTGAGGAAAGTGCTTCATTTACTCACCTCTCCTGAGTAACTGCCTTTGAAATTGCTTAGTCCTGGGTTAACAGCTCTACAAGCTGCTGGAGAAGAATTTCCAACCAAAGGACAAGGATTCTAGGCACATCCTGACACCTGTGGGGTCGAGGAGGGGCAGGGGTGGACTCCAGTGGAAGGGAGTTCTAGACCTGCCTCGAACATTGGCAGACCAAGTCATTTTTTTCTCCAGAGCTGTCTAAGAGTAAAGTAGTCCCAATGGCATTTTTTTCCCCTAAAAGGCATGTGACTTAGATGGCGGAAGGAGCAGTGAAGGGTCATGGCACATGGAGAAAGAGAAAGAGCTCCACAAAAATAATAATGAACTAATACCTCAGCCTCTGTAGTTGGCAGATGCCCCATAACTTACGGGTCATGAAAAGGAAAATATCGTGATCTCCAGAAATAAAACGACCTTGTCAATAGGTGGGGTTTTTTGTTTGTTTTTGTTTTTTTGTTGTTGTTTTTGTTTTTTTGTTTTTTATTAAAGGCTGTGCCCACAACTCTTATAAGGAAGACATTAATTAATTTAGAGGAAAGGACTGAAGCGTTCCTGCTATTCAACATGAATTCTCATTCAGGTCACTGCTCATATTCACCTCCTCAGAGAGGACGTCCCAGCCATCAGTCTAGAGTGACCCCTCACTCCTGCCAATCTTGTACGCCTAGCCACTTCACTGTACTGTTATTTGAAATGATGTAGTATATTTATCTGATTACTTGTTTATTGCCTGTCTCTCTAACCAGAATGAAAAGGGCTTTGCCTTACTTATTGCTATATTTTCAGGGCTTAGAGCAGGCACTCAGCACACAAGTATTTAATGAAGGAATTAATTCTCCCCTAAAACAATTTTTTAAAAATTCTAGTTAGTATTTGTGTTCCATTGTCAAAGGGAGGTTTCAAGCCAAACTGCTTCCATACTCTTTTGTTTTAGAAAGATGCTCTTCTATCTGGGCTCAAGGTTATCATTCATTTGCTCATGTCTAATCCTTATACATTTATTTCTAGGTTTACTGTATAAGTTCAGTCAATACAATATTGAATATTATCACAATAATGGGCAGCTTTTTCTTACTCCCAGTCTCAAAGGGAAAGCTTTCAACTTTTCACCAATAAATATGATATTTGCTGTAGGATTTTTGAGGTGCCCTTTATTGGATTAGAGAAGTTCAGTTTTATTCCTAGTTTGCTGTGTTTTTGTTTCATTATATAGAGATGATAATGTAAACAATGTTGCCATATTCATTGGAAAGATCATAGGATTCTCTCTTGTATTATCAAATGTTAAACCATCCTTAACTCCTGATATGAATTCAACGGGGTCATGATATATGAATTCTTTCCATATTTTGCTGGGCTTAATTGCTAATATTTTTCTTAGGATCTTAACATCTATGTTTGAAAATGAGATTGGCCAGTAATTTTCTTTTTTCATAATGTCCTTGTCCAGTATTGACATCAAGGTCATGTTGTCCTCACAAGAAGGAGAAATGTTCTTTTTCTAATTTCTACAATGATGGGTGGGTGTTATTTCTCCCTGCAATATTGGACAGAATGCACTAATAAAGCCATGCAGGCTTGGAGTTTTCCCATGCTTCTCAGGTATTAGGAAAGCAACCGATCATACAGATCCGATTTCAGGGCTTGAGAGGATTTAAAGCCGGACTGCAGTCTCTCCATGAACCAATCTACTTCTGATTCACACTTGCTTCTGGGGTTTAGTTATTCAGGATTCAAAACCAAATTTAGGGAGTTTACCAAGCTGCCTGTCATCATCAGGCCTCATGTTTTGGCCCCCAGCCTGGGAAGAATGTCTAAAGTGATGTTCAGTCTTTGATAATCAGAGGGAGCCCCTGGGAGCAGAGCAGCTGTCCCGTCCCAGCTAATGCTCTGGGTTTCCCGCTTCTCCCCACCTTGGTTCTGTGATCCTACACTGACCTCTTACCTTCTGATACTTTCAAACATATGTGCTTTCATTCTGTCCCGCTTTTTCATTCTCTTCATGTTGGATCGCTTTTCTGAATTACATACTCCATTATGACCAGACGGTAGTTTGATATTTTTCTTTCTCAAACAAAAAAGCAAACTAGAACCTGTACACTGAAGTGAAATCTTTCAAAGTAGTCACTTGTGATGGGCCACATACTTATTCTAAATATGCGACCTTTACCAAGAAACTCTTTCGGTCTTCTCATTAGCATCATCTTCGAAGCAAGTTGGTCAATATCTTATTCAAATTAATTCAAAAAGTATTCTTCAGTTTCTATTGATACCAGAAAACCTTCTTCAAAGCAAGGAATACATTTCACATTCTTGCATGATACAGCAGAGGACACAAATTCTCTTCTTAATAAATAGTTAAATAATAACAGACAATATGTGACAGAATAACTGAGGTCTTATTTCTCTCTCCACTCCTTTATTCTAGGGAGAATTGAAGGGATGCTCAAAAGAAAGTAGCTTGATCTAGCTAAGGAATATACGAGTAATCTATTCATGTGCACAAATTGGAACCCATCTTAAATTGCCAAGCTGAAAATCATTACCACAGCAGTACCAGGAAGAAAATGCTAAAGAGAAAAGGCTTTTTCTTATCTTTAAGACCTTTTTGTCACCAGCTGAGAGTGGCACCATAGCTTAGGAAGAGAACAGAAGCCCAGGAATTGGACGACTTGGGTTTGAGGCCAGACTCCGTCCCTCCATTTCTTCTCTGTGATGTCAGCTAACTGCTGGAGTGTTGATTAGATAGACATCTATGAGACAAGAACAACACCTACCCTAGCCCGTTAGATGAGGATTATGAATATAGTGGATCCAAATGAGACAGTGCTGTGCAAATGCACAGTTGCTGTTTTACAGAGGCAAGATTTGGCTTATGCCGGGTGAGAAAAACCTGGAAATAAACATTCCATTTTTATTAGCCTTGCCATCTCTCCTGGAATCTTCTAGAGTGGAGCTCAACAGTAGTGAGGGAATTAGAATCAGACAAATGCTGATTCTGCCATGTTCTAAAAATGAGCCTACAGGAGTGGAGTCTATTTTCAAAGGTAGGGACTGGAAGTGGCGGGGGAAGTTGGACTAAGAAATTTTGGAAGTGTTCTGGCCCTCGGGGGATATCACACAGTGTTGATTCTGGGCAGAGGGGAGGTGAAGAGAAACTTCTTCCTCAGCTGACTTGTGCAAAGGAGGAAGCTGCCTCCACAACCGTTTGTCAACTTCTTAACTTTATTGAACACAGTGAAGACAAGCTCTGTGAGGCCAGAAAGAAGAAGAAGAAGAAGAAGAAGAAGAAGAAGAAGAAGAAGAAGAAGAAGAAGAAGAAGAAGAAGAAGAAGAAGAA